>JALBCR010000819.1:0-165000 GCA_030710515.1 Abscondita cerata
TTCTGAAAGGTTACGTATATGCTCGATCCTTGCATTAGAATTTTTCGATTTTAACATCGGCTTTCCGTTTCAGATTTTGACCGGCTTCGCGCTTTCTATCTATGAAAGATTCTTTCATTGGTTTATTCTCTATGACATCACCCAGAATATTAGTTCCAGTTCTCAACACTTCTTTCCTACCGCTTTAGCGCCAGATTTAAATAATGGAAGAACTGAACGAAATAATCCTCTAACCAGCTTCCAATTCCGTGCCCTCGTTGATGGAGCTCCCTGTAAATAGCACCGATACCGCTACCAGCCTGATTGATGTAATTTTGTTGATACGGACAAGCCATATTACTTAACTTTTTTAAAATGAAGTTTCAAATTCAAAGTTCCAAACTCGAATGGCATTGCAGTACCCGTTTCGGTCCTTATATTCATTTCGATATTCTCAAATCTCTCTTCGCATTACAGGAATGTAATGTACCGGAGAGTAAACTATATCTTTGTGACACCCATAATTATAATTATCAGAAGTGATGTTCACAATTCTTACAAGTGGTGATAAAATATCACCGACACATTGAGATTCCACAATATCACAATAAACAAACATTTCCGAGTCCATATGTTTGCAGGATGTTTTGCAGTTTTTTGCATTGCCAAATTTTGATCAGGGGTAAAACCCAATTGTAATGCTAACCGTTTAGAAAATCCTAGTACGCTTAGAAATGTGTTTAGAGTGAGTGAAATTCGTTTAGTTATTTTATTGTATTCAAAGTTTATTAGTGGTTTGATTAACTTGTGATTATTAATTATATCCAGAACGTCTTCGATTGTTTCATAGTTGCCGGCTGGAATTTTTATGATATGCCATTTGTCGTCAGAATAAACAATTTGTTCACCGTCTTTAAGAAAAAAGTTTACAGCTTCTTCTAATACATCATCTACATAATATTCCTCGTTATCTGGTGGTTCAATGCGATAAAACATTAAGGGTATTGTAGCTCAGAAACTCCTACAACCCATTCTCCAACCAGCCTTATACGTTTAGGTAGTTGGGTTGTGAAAATTAGCGGTGGTATTATTCGAAAAATAGTGTATGGAACTATTGCTCAACAGTGTCAAGTAAAATTCGTTCTCCAAATTCATAATTGTTGTAAATCTTTAGCGTATACCCAGGAATTAAATTTCTCACCGTACCCACTCCACTTTATTGTTTATTTCGACCTTTACCTTTTTCTTTTAAAACTATTTCAATTTTGTACGTTGTGTTGTAATCAATTGTAACTGGTTGTAGTTCTTCTTCATAAAATGTTCCTTCAATTGGTTCACTGTTTAAATCCACAATTTGATAGACGGGTGGTTTGCGTTTTATAACTTTAACTATTTTAAATATTTCTTCGCTCCAATTTGCAGTGTAACCTTTCTCGAAGACTAATTTGTTTCTGCTAATTCTTACATGCTGATTCAGTTTATATTTAGGTGAACGCTGAATACCTACACCGTCATGGTATAGATTTTTCCAAACTTGTAAAATGTTTTCGTCGTTGACATCATTGGGGGGCATTTTTATACTTCGATGGTATCTGTTGTTATAAGATAACACCAAATCTTGTAATACGTTAATATATCGGTAAGAGTTTGAATAAGTAAAATAACGCCACATTCTTGTTTTAAGAGTTCTATTAAATCGTTCTACTACAGCAGCTTTTACATCAGGATTATTAGTTACATAAAAAGTAATGTTTTGTCTTTAAAAATTTTTGAACAGGTCTAGCGATAAATTCTTTCCTTTATCTGTTTGAATACTTTCAGGAATGTTTTGAGCTTCTTCAAAAATATTAGTAAATGCATCAGTAATGTTTTTAGCAGTTTTAAATTTAATAGGTCGTACCCATGCTTTTTGGTGAAAACATCGATTACTGTTAATATGTAATTGTAGTTATCGTTATGTTTCCGTATACTCTGCATATCGCATAAATCTGCCTGCCATAATTGAAACATATTATTTACAATATATTTATTTCTCGGAAATCGTTTTTTAACAGGTTTGTGTACAGTATACGATTCTTGCTTCCGTAACCAGTTTCCTACATCATTTCTTGAATATCTATTTTTACACTTTGTATTAAAGAATTTGCGCCAGCAAATCCAACTTCATTAGCAGGGTCGAAATATATCGTGTTTAATTCCATGATTACAGTTTCAAATTTTCCCAATTTAAAAATGTTGATGGTGTTTTACTCAGCGGTGGTGATGTTCTTGTACGTGTAGGAGTACCTTTTGTATAGGACTTCTTGATCTAGTCCGATGTATTGAGGTTTTCGCTTCGTTGTCTAGTTTTTAAGTTCAAAATTTTGTTCTACTGGAGATACTACACTTCTCCGTTTTAAATTACCGATTAGTTCGTGCGGGAAATTAACTTCTTTCATAAACGTTGCAAATTGTGGCCAACCTATTGGACTTGTATTTTTTCGAGGTCTGATTGCGTCATGCACTAAGTCTATAATATTTGACGAAGGAATTATTTTACCTTTTATTGCGACAGTTCCGTTTTTGTCCCACATTATATCACTCGAAGCATTTAACATTTTCATGAAACTAACACCTTTTTCTTATACATAGTAGGAAGTGTATCTACAATTTCAGTGTCAGACATGCCTTCAGATTTTCTTGTATTGGTATAGATTCTTCTTGTATTGGTATGCTTACAGGTTGTCGAACTTTATCGGTAAAATGTAAGTATCTTTGAAGAACTTGATTATACTGCATCCATTTATCGTGATCAGAAAGTTTAGAATTCAAAATATTGTACATCTCGTTATCTAGTTGTGTTAATACATTATTTCCAACAGTTTCTGATGATTTCATTTGTTGTATTAATTCCGGTGGTACAAGTAACATCTTCTTTGCATGTTCCATGTTTAACCAAAAATGCTACTTATTACTCCACTTAGTAAAGGTGCAATGAGAAGTGGAAGAAATGCGCCTCCTTGCTGAACCAAAATTTCCTTTTTCTTTTGATAGGTTCTCCAGGTTTTACTAATCTTCTCAAGATGTGTTTATGTTGCGAAAGTCGTGATTTCTGGTGACGTGATAGAGGAATTTTCCTTTTAAAGTATTGTATACGCATTCGCAGATGCAATGAACTTGTTTATCATCTGCACATTTTAGCAATGCAAGACGTTCTTTATTTCCAAGTTTCGCTAATGCGCGAAGAAGTTCAGAGTGTTTAACAAGCACCTTGGGCATTATTGATGGATTATTACAAATTTATCTGAACGAGTGTATTTAAATCCTTTTTTCGGAACGTAAACACAGCATGCGCCGTCTTCGTTAAAAATCGAGCTTCGGTAACGAACTAAATCCGGTGTAGATTGTTTTAAATCGAAGAGTAGGTAGCCATGAGGTTTAGATGTAGCATCAATGTAAGCTTCTTCTAAAAATTTAGAATTTTCAGGACAAATCTGTCTTGTTAAATGTTTAATTTGGGCTTTGTCGCGCGGATTTTTGAATAATACAATGTAATGCGTGTAATTACAATTGAACAGCTTCTAGGATTGTAGATACAATATAATAAAATTTTTAAACCGTTACAGTAAATTAAAATTACAACCTAATTATTTTACAAATATTGCCCCTTTACCTTTTAAGTAAAGTTTAGTTACAAAAAAGCGTACGTTCCGGATAAAAAATATCACTCAAAGTTCTGCATAAATTCAGAGTATTTTTAAAGGTTGTCAATAAAAGAAACTAACACCTATTGCTGTTTTCAACATTTATCCGCACCCCAACAAAATGATAATAAAATTACATAATTTTTCATTATAGTATCTATACTAAAAAAAAATTCATTCTATACTTTCATTCATAATATTTACCAACTAAAACAAAAAACCAAAGATAATGAAATCAATTGATTAGTGTTTAAATTAATACGACAGAAGTTAATTGAATAAGTTAAATAAACACTTTAAACATGCCAAGACACCTGTAAAGAATTACGGCAGACTTTATGGTAACTGATACGATTGAATGAAAATACCGAACACGAAGGTTTAATAAACCCTTACCGTTGATTGAAATATTGGTACCAATATTTCAATCAACGCCCTTACATATGTATAAATCTGGAAGTAAATATTTTTCTAGTGGCATCTAATATTTTCACCTGAGTGAATGTAGTGATAGTTCACCGTATACAATAATTGTCTATAAATTAATTATTCCCAGTGTTATTACAAAATATCATTTTCAAAAGAGTAAGTCAGCTAGTGAACATTTTTATCATGACTTCTGCAAGTAGAAATATGTGCCAATACATTAACTGTCGAAAATCAGCTAGAAGTCATCCAGGTTTAAAACTTTACCGATTTCCAAAAACAAATTATCAAAAATGGATCACTAATTCGGATGTGTAGTAAATTCTTATTTGTGTATATGTTCAATTAGGTTTTATCTGTAGAGTGCACCATCAATCATTTCGAAAAAGCTTATTTTTATTTCACATTATTGTTGAAGATTAGGAAATGAGTATTTTTTAAATACCGGCGTCGAGGTTGATATTTTGTGCTAGTACAGAGTAAACTTACCACCCCCCTACAATTGTTGTTGATGACGGACTTTAAAAATCCACTCGTTATAAGCCCAGAAATACCGACGATTTCAATATCAAAAGTCGTACGATTATTTTTTTTTAACAAATTAGAATTAACAAGTACAACAAATTTTAGTTCTTCAAGTTTCAGCTTCTTGCTTTTAAATAAGTAAAATTTAATTTTGAGATTTAATTATTACTCTTAGGGAACTATTGACGTTCATGAAGTTTGCACCCCCTTTCTCAAAATATTTAATTTTAAAAGTTGTTACTGTTTGTTTTCACTTTGTACTACATAATTTCCAGAGTAACATGTTTCAACTCAAATAGTTTTAGAATAACAACAAAAAATAGTAGATTAGGTATATCATTAAGAGTAGAAGTAGGTTTTTAGATCTTTTTGATGACAGTTGGAAAATGGGAATAACATGCGCATGAGCATTGGCGACTCCACAAGGCGGCTCGTGTTAAAAACCCATAGAGGTTGCCGTTAAGTAATATTGGTTTATAATTTCGTTTTTTGATTAATTTTTATTAGATAATTTAATTGTTGATGGGGGGTTAAAAACAAACTTGAGATTTCAAAAAAATGGTGAACCCATAAATTGAGCTACAGAACAATGTTTAAAACGACTGCAACAATGTAGAACAGTATCCAAAATTTCCAAATTTAAAATTGTTTTTTAATATTATAATTTGAGTTACGGATTTGTTTTTCTGGAAAAATATTTAGTAAAAACTAAGACAATGTAGAGCAGTATCGGAATTGCCCATATTTAAAATAAGGGGTGCAAACTCAAAAATTGTTTTTTTCATTTGTGGGCCATAATTTTAGTTACGGATTTGTTTTTTGGAACAATGTTTAGAAAAATGTAGAACAGTATCGAAATGTTAGATTTTTGAAAAAATGGGTCCCAGTTGAAAAGTAGTTTTTCTGCTTTATTCGAAAACTATTTGAGTTGAAACAGTGTTACTATGGAACAATGTAGTACAAAGCGAGAACATTTGGTAAAAAATGTGACAAAACAATATTAAACAATGTGCGTTCTTTTGGTGCACAATTGTATATTTTAAAAAATATGATTTTCAGGAAACGCAAGACTTGCAACTTTAGTTCCCAAGACTTTAAGAAATCGTTGTGTTTGTGAATGTCACTTTACAACTGAATCATTCACAAAACCTGACAAGAAACGTTTGCTGAAATCTTCCGTGCCATTATCGTACAAATCCCAATATGTATCATCTGAATCTTCACTTGAAGTTTTAAAAATCATGACTCCTAAGAAAGTTTACACACCAATTTTTCCAACTTTATCTCCTCCTCCTCTCAATCAAAACCAGAATTAAAAAAATTCAGACGATAATGAAACTCCTACGGTTAGTCCACAAACCCAAGACTTTTTAATTGATGTAGCATCGTTACCATTATCATCATTAAGGCATAATAAAAGAAAACTATTTGGATCCGAGATTGTTTCTCCGAGGAAAAAAAATTAAGAAGTTTATTAGAAACTAAAAACAAAATGATAAAAAACGAAAACTCACAAATTTCTAAATTAAAAAAAAAGATATTAAAAATGAAAGCAATTACCCATTTTAATGATATTAGCTTTATTAATAACATTCCGTTTCCACAACGACGTGCTCTTGTAAGAATGCAACTCCAACATCGAAAAAATCAAAATGGTTAAAAGATTGAAATAGATTTTGTAATTTCTTTGTATTACAAATCCCCTACAACTTATAAATTTTTAAGGAAACAAAATATAGTTTTGCCTAGCATAAGTAGTATTAGGCGATGGATTGGTTCATCTCAGTTCAGACCTGGGTTTAGTCCGAAGTTGTTACATCAAATTCGACTAAAAGTTAATTATATGACTACCCAAGAACGTACGTGTGTTGTCTGCTTTGATGAAATGAACATCAAAAGTTCATTGGAGTATTCTAATGCCATGGATTTCATTGAAGGATTTGAAGATCTAGGAATTTTAGGAAGAAGTACGAAAGTTGCTAAAAAAGTTTTGGTGTTTATGGCTAGAGGATTGTACAGTAACTGGAAGCTACCATTTGGTTATTTTGTAGCTCATACCGGTGTTTCATCTAATAACTTGGTTATTTTGTTAAAAACTGCTATAGAAAAGCTATTTAGCTGTGGATTATTTTCTAAAATTATAATTTGTGATCAAGGGTCACCAAATGTTTCGGCTTTTAAGCAGTTGAGTGTCACAAAAGATAAACCTTTTTTTTATTTTAAAGAACAAAAAGTATTAGCAGCACAAGATGGACACTCACATATTTAAAAGCATAAGAAACAATTTGCTTTTAGGAGACTTTATTTTAGACAATGAAAGAGTTAGTTTTAAAGACATTGGTGACTTATATTTTATAGACAAAAATAGTTTTAGTGCTCGCGCTCTTTGTAAGCTTACAGACGCTCATATTTCGCCAAACTCTTTCCAAAAGATTTCGGTGAAGCTTGCAACTCAAGTTTTTAGTGATAGTGTTGCAGCCGCTATAGAAACAGACATTGCTACCGGACAATAAAAAAACAAAGCAGCAAGAAACACGGCAACATTTGTAGCAATAATGGACAAAACTTTTGATTGTTTAAACAGCCGTAGAATGTATGACAAAAATCCATACAAATCAGCCCTTTCAAATAGTAATAATCTGGGTACACAAGTTTCACAAGACACAAAATCTGTTATGTACAATTAAAAAAAATTGACAAGAAAGGAATTGTTTCTAGACCTCCCTGTTTTGATGGCATTATTCAAACTATCAATGCATTTGTATTACTACTTCAAGAAGAAGTGAAATTAAACAATACGTTCATTTTAACTGCCAGACTTAATCAAGATGCTTTAGAAAATTTAGTTTCTGTCTTTCGACAACGTGGTGGTTTTAATAGAAATCCTACAGTTAGGACGTTAATAATAATAATAATAATAATAATAATAATAAAATTTATTCCAGAAGACAAGTTGTCTATGGTGGAAATTACAGAGATTAAATATATGAAACAATAGTTACTAATAATAATTACATAATGATAATACAACCAAAGGATACAATAACTAACCATATATCATGCAAGAATAACATAAAATAATAATAAGGACAATAAACCATTATCTGGTACAGTATAGCTCAATTAGTTTAGTTTTCATACACTTAGAACTAAAATTTTGGTAAAAATGTCAACATTATCATTACACACTCTGTTGTAAAGTATAAAAAGATCTAATCATGGGCGAGTTTAAGTGATGAAATGTATTAGGATTTTTATAATAAAATGTGTAAGCATATCTACTAGTACCACGTGGAACTACAATGTTAATCTCATTTAATAAATTAGTACTAGTCAATGAGCCATTTAAGAGTTTCTGTAAGAAAGACAGACACATCATATTCCGTCTTGCTAACAATTGATGCTCTTTCACAGCACATAGAAGAAGACTCTGTTCACAATGTCTAATTGGGTAAGTACGAAACATCTTGAAATACAGATATTTGGAGAATTTCCTAAGTACATTTTCTAACACATCAATATAAAGTCGATGGGATGGAGCCCAAATAACGCATCCATACTCTAAGCGTGAACGAACAAGTGCATAAAACAATTGTTTTAGACATAACGTATTAGTAAAAGATTTGGTGTTTCTAAAAATAAATCCTAAGTTTTTCATAGCTTTGTTAGTTATACTTGTTATGTGTGGTACGAATGTTAAAGCACTGTCCATAACCACTCCTAAATCAACAATTTCATTGCAGTTAACCATTACATAACCATTCATATTATAGTGAAAGTTAACTGGCTTATTAATTCTGCTAAACGTGATCTTTTTACATTTTTCCTTATTTAACTGTAGTTTGTTGGTATTACACCATGAAAGTAGTAAATCTACACAATTCTGCAGTTCAAAGCAATCATAAAGAGAGTTAATAATATTGGCTATTTTAAGTCATCCGCATACAAGTATACCTTACACTTCATATTACGAGTTACATCATTATAAAATAAGTTAAACAATAATGGACCTAAATTAGATCCCTGCGAAACGCCACTATTTACACAAATTACATCAGATTTATATCCACCATACTCAACAAACTGCTGTCTCTGCATCATCAATGACCGTATCAACCATAACAAACTATTGCAGAAACCATAAGATTTCAGTTTTTTAATAATATACAAATATGAACCCTATCAAAAGCCTTACTTAAGTCAGTATAAATGACATCCACCTGTAATCTTTGGTCCAGAGCATTGGAAACATATTGGGTAAATTCACATAGATTTGTTACAGTGGAGCGACCTTTCACAAAGCCATGTTGTTCGGATACTATTAGATTAGCAACATGCGCATATATAACATGTGATAAAATACTTTCAAAAACTTTGACAAAATTTGATAGTAACACTATAGGTCTATAATTCTTGACAAGCAATCTATTACCAGTCTTATATACAGGAATAACACGAGCAATTTTCCATCTCTTAGGACAACTAGATTTTGACAATATTAAATTGAATATATGACACAACGGACTTAAGAAACACTGGATGCAGTCCTTTAAAAGAAAAGCAGGAATATTGTCCGGGCCACATACATTGTTAGATTTAAGTTTTTTCACAGCACTTAATATATCACAGTCTTGGATTGAGAACTTATTTAGCATCACACAGTTATTATCACAGTCAAAGATACATCCTAAAGAGGCACAGCAATTGCAATCACAGAATTCACAGGTAATATCATTTGAAGAGCTATCACAGCAACTATTACTATCACAAACATGATCACAGTTGAAAACGTAAACACTAGAGAAGTGACGAGCAAACTCATCAATTATATCTTGTTGATTATCCAGCGTAGCATTATCAATTTGCATGTTTCCTGGAATAGAAGAAACCTTTTTCTTATGATTGATGAAATTCCAGAATTTCTTTGGATCAGTTTTCAGTGATTCTTCAGTATTTTCAATAAACTTCTTATACTCTTTGCGAATGTTGCACTTGATTTTACTTCGTAACGTTTTAACAATATCAAGGTGAGAAAGAAGCTTCGATTTACGATACAATTTCCAATGTCTATTTTTCCTCTTAATCATAGTGATGATGTCTTTGGTAAACCATACAGGGTAGTTAGTTAATTTAGTAGGAACTTTTTGCTTAGGAACAAATTTATCAATCACTTCATAGAGAATCATATAAAAACCATCACAAGCAGACTCAACATCCTCATTCTGTAAAACAGAAGACCAGTTCACTGATAATAATGCTGCATAGAGTCCTTGAAAATCTGCCTTACGAAAGTTGTATTTCAAAGCATCGTTGACTCTGTAAAAGATCTGATTGGACTCTTCTTTATACGTTAGTTGAATATCTAAACAGGGATGATGAGAATCTTCATTAACCAAAGGTGCTTCATGCTTTTCCACATCAATCACTAGATTTGTAGTAGATAAGACTAGATCTAATATTCTGTTATTAGAGTTGGTGATAGTATTTTGCTGTGTCATGTTATTAAAAGATACAAATTGAGTATACACATTATAAAGATTTGTTGTTCCCTTACCACTCAGGCAATTAGAAAATTCAGTAATGTTGAAGTCACCTACTAGCATTACATTTTTAGTGAAATCAAGAGTAGCTTCCAGATATTCAAACATGGTCACGTAGCTGATTAACTTTGCACTAGGTGGTATGTATAGAACAACAACAGTTACTTGAAATTTCCCAATAATAATTCTTGTACCTACAAGATCGATTTCAGGTACTGGTGATAAAAGGTTCAGTGATATACTATTGAACTTGTTATTTATAGCAATTAAGACACCTCCTCCTCTACCATGGATCCTATCACACCTATAAACATCAAAATATTCAGGAAATAGTTCACCAGATGAAGTATGCATTGTTAACCAAGATTCTGTTAGTATAATTATTTCAGCTTCCGTTGTATAACAATTTACCCGAAAGTCCTCAATTTTCGTATTCAGACCCCTTACATTCTGATAAAGAATAGTAAGGTTAATAGGATGAACAGGTGAATTGTTGTTCTGTGATTGCTATTGTTCGTAGTTGATTTTATCCATTTCCCTCTGCAAGTAGCGTGCATAGTATGGACAGTTTCTGTCATATGCATGGTGATCGAAATCAATTCTAATTTTTGTTTTAATCACAGCATTCCAGCAATTAATACATTTTACATCACTATTTTCTGTACACTCTGATGTTTTATGATTTCCTGCACATTTTGCACACGTTACTTCCTTACTACACTTATCACTAAAATGATTGAATCCACAACATTTATAACAACGTATAATATCAAAACGTTCAAATATTTTACATTGCCTCCATCCAATAAAAAGTTTTTCCTTTTTCAATAATTCATTTAGTTTTCCAGCTTTAATTTCAAATATTATGTTTATGCAATTCTTTTTTTTATTATTTAAAAATTTTTTTGTTATCTTGATATTTTCAAAATAAGTATCAGGTAAATCATTTTGTTCAATTATATCTTTTATAATTTCCTTATCATCTTTTTTTAAATATTCAGGTTCTGCATTAAGTAGTATAATTTTTGGTATTTTCATTTTGGCATCAATAACTTTATACTTATCTCCTAATTCAGATTTTAGTTCACTCTCAATTTTTGCTTGGAATTTTATCATTACAAGTGATTAATATTCCACCATTTTTAATATTTTTAACATTTCCTATTCCAACTGCTAGTTTAACAGGATCTACTTTATTTTTTACTTCAAATGCTGTATCAGTACAATTTTGTTCATTCACTGGAGTAACTATAATTTTTTCTGTATTTCTTCTCGTTAAAGCCTTCGCATAATTCATACTTAAATCATTTGAAATTTTATTAATTGTGTTGCATTGCATTTGACTTTCATTATTTAACTTCATTTCTTTATATATGTTATCAAATTTAGTATTAATCTCATTTTTAAATTCAATGAAACACTTCAGTATTTCCACTTTATCTTCTGATACCCTATCAATATTACCTTGCTTGCTTTGTTGCTTAAGTTCCAGCTTTAAGTTATTTACTTCTAAATTTAAATCCGCAATTACTTGATGTAGCTTTTTATTTTCATGCTTTAATTGAATAATTAGACTACCCATATTATCAACATTAACATCTTGCACATCATCAGTATGTTGATCGCAAATTAATTCGTTTTCATTTAAAATAGTAATTTGTTTTCATTACTCACCAAAATTTTTTGCACAACTTTTATGATACACGTAATCGCACTTTATGCATTTTATAGAAGCATTTTTAACTTTATTTTTACACTTTTACACCAGTATTCCTTTAGTAAAGATGTAGCACATTCCGACGATGTTTCGTCTTCCGCCATCTTGTTTTACACGTTAAGAACAAGCTTCCGCATTAAGGCAATATCAAGTTTATTGATTCCAAGCGAAGTTGCAAATTGTGAAGTTGATGATGATCAACTCCTATTGACCGATGTTCCAACAGGGCACCTAACCAGGAAGAAATTAAAGTTTTATCGGAAATATGTGATCGTGGTTCAAATTCTTCTTCATCAACTTCATCACACCAACTATGAGTACAAGAAGGCAAAATTAAACTTAAGATTGTGCAACAGCATACTTTGCTAGATATCAATCTGGCAAAACATTGTCTCGATAAGTTTAAATGGTGACAACTGTGAAAAGTCTTGGTAAGAAACAGCAATTAAACAATAAAAAGGAATTACTGATAATAAATAGAACTTATGATAATTTATTTCCAACATTGCGGTTGGGTTACGTAAGCCTAGTGACTCCTTAATACAATTTGTAGAAAAAGTTTAGATGTATTTAATGCTATTTTCAACAAAAAACCAGATAGACTGCTTTTAAAAACATTTATTATTAAAAAGATTCAGAAGAAACATATCACCGATATTTTACATAACCTAGATTACTGTTCTCTTCATAAAAAAAAAATTTATTAAACATGTTAATAAAAGTAAGAATATTCAAAGAATGTAAATGGAGAAGTAGTTACAAGGTAGATGAAGTAAAATCGCTTTCTAAATTAAAATTCTAAAAATAAGTAAGAAATTCTTAGTATCATTAGTTTATTATATTTTATTGTTTTAATAGTTTGAACGCTAGAGCATATGTATCGGACCAATTTATATTTTCAGTATATTTCGGTATGTAAAATAGTTGGGGTAGATGATTTTTAGTCTTTCATTAAAACCCTAATCCTACGGTAGAAAATGTTGATTGTGGTATTCAAAAAAAAAAACAAATCCCTATAAGTAATTTCAGTAAAGATGACTATGTTTTCACTAGTAACCAAACCCATTTGAAAATGGGCCTAATCTAGACAAACCTGAGGAGTTTTTAAGAAGTACAACACAGTGTAAGAAACAACAATTTATAAAAATCTCTAAAATGTAGAATCCTCTATTTAGAATTAGTTTCATTAGAATGTATTAATGTATAAATAACAGTTACTCTTAAAATCCCTAGATTCAATAGAAGGTGCAAAACCATCCTTTTTAATTATCCAAGTTTTAGCAAAAGGACAAGCTATTCATGATAAATAAATATACCCTATATGTTTATTTGTGCTTTCATAAATATAACATTGTTTTACAACAGTACCCTCTGTAAATGCAGTAGTGTTAAAGGCATGATGCACAAAATTCGGTGTGTGTTTTACTATTCACAATTAGGTTTACCACTGGCAGTAGCTGTTATCAATACTTAACACACTACTTATTTTAAAAGGAAACGTTAATTTGTGTATTTGTGCTGGAACGCAATATGTGTATGTACATGGACATGTGTAAGATATATTTATCTGTGATGGAATATATTTTGAGTTAGGAAAAAAACACTTACATTACGGTGATGGCAACCTTTTGTAAATATATCCACAATTGAAGCATTTGCTTCACGCATTAAATCATCAATTATTATTAAAACAGGTTCTACACCGTTAAACAGATCCATACTCGGTAAGCTTTCTTGAAATTGCACTTCAGGTAATTTTTTGTAAAGGGGTTGCCACTCGTCGTAAAACCAGAATATTTTTCAAATTTAGCATCACATACTACGTTTATTTCTTTTAAGAAATTTACAATGAAATATGATTTACCACAACCTGAGGGCCTGCAACAATCGCAGAAAATGGGTGTTCGAATTGATACATATTACTCGTCAATAGTTAAATGATGAGTAAGGAGGTTTTTAAATTAAACGTGTTAATATACTCAATTTTATTTTACAAATTATAAATAATTACAAAATTATTTGTACAAAAAACCGATCATCATAAGATTCCATATAATTTTTATTGTAAGGGATACAAAATGTGGAAATTTATTAACTAAATCTTGTAATGTAATATTCTCCTTGTATTTTTCATCCAACACTTTAATGAAGTCGTCATACCCGATTTCTTCTATATCTACGTACTCTTGATAACCAACATTTTTCTTTTATCAATTATGTTAACCACATCTTTAACAAATTCATAAAATTGAAAATCAGACTTTTCAATTTTTGCATTCAGAGATGTAAAATAATTCTTCATTTTCTAATAGATTGTAGCGAAGTAAGACCACAAATAAAGTTGATACTTTTCATCGTTCTTCTTTGATATGAGGCGTACAGCATTCAATTCTGTTGTATGGATTGTATAATCTTCAAACTCGTATTTTCCAACATCTTTATGGTTGAGCGTTTCAATGATATCATCTAGTTCATCCAGAAACGATTTAAATTGTGACAACGTAAAAATGTACTGTAGAATTAAACCCTGATTTGATTATTTTTAAACAAGGTTTAAAATCATTGTAAACATCCATTCCAAAACAAACTGATTTGGTATAACTTTTGTTTAACGGAATAAATACCTCATTAGAGGGTGTATTTTCTCTCGTTGTTCTAGATTCTGTTTACAGTCTTCATCTGTTGTGACACCATATGATTTTCGAGCTTCGTTGTACATTTTATAGTCCACTTCTGAAGGTCTGTACACTGGTGATTGTGTGGCCTATGGTAAGGAGTTGTGTTCTTCTTGGCAGAGTTGAATTTGTATTTTCCAGCCATTTTAAAATAAGTACTGTCGAGACACTTCAAGACTAAATGTTAGACACAAAGACGTCGCTTATACAATTCTGATATCATGACGTCAATGTTATTGGGAAAAACGTATATTAATTATTTTTGAAAAATGTTTTCGAAAAAAAACAACCTTGCTACAACCACTACAGGGTATAATTTAAATCTAGCATTGACTCTGAAGACATACTGGTTTAACAGCCATATTGAATCGCTTTAGGTAATTGTTTTTCATGTTTGTGTTCTAGTTTATAAAGTATGAGAAAGAAAAATGTACATGTTTTTATCCTTTTCATCTTGTTTATTAAATGATCAATCATACAAAATGGTGCTACGTGAGTGTTATTATTTATTTCTTGTTTGAACTGCGTGTACTAATTTTGGAGGTCGTGCACTAATTAGTTTGCCAGTAATTCCCCGTTTAATTTCGTTTTTAAGGGAATTTCAAAATTGCCGTCAGTTTGATTTTGAACGAGTTTGTATGTGCATGTAATTTTAACATTAATAAATTAAAACGCGTTCATTTAAATAAAATGTTTGTGAATTGTTCCAGCAGGGTAAGTGTTTTTCGAATATCAATAATAGTATTTGTTCAATTTTACTTATACAACTTTGTAAATCTCTCTGTTTTCGTTATTTTAGTACCTATATGTTTCTTAGATTGGTTAGTTATTACCACATTTAATAATAAATATTATACCTTGCAACTCGTAATCATTAACAACTACTTAAAAATTATTTTTACCACTATCTTGACGTTTTATTTAATTTCATTAAAAGTTTATAGCGCAGGATTTTATTTTATGATTTTTAAATTTAATTTGCGTTGCTATTTTTGTTTGTGAAATAGTTTATAAAGTATGAGAAGGAAAAATGTACATGTTTTAATCCTTTTTCATCTTGTTTATTAAAATGTTTAATCAAACGTCGCATAAAAAATGGTGCTAAATGATCAATCATACGTCATACAAAATAAGTGCTACGTGAGTGTTATTTTTGTTCAAACGTTAATGGTTCGAACCTCAGTATGTTAAAGTTTTTAATCAAAAGTAAATTCAAAACTATATGTCAAATACGTGGTTAAATGTAATTAACATGTTGAACAGGTATGTTTTAAAATCATAAGTCATCATGTCAAAATGGTGTCATCTGTTTACAAAGATTGTGTATCAATCATTAATGGTTCGAACCTCAGTATGTTAAATTTTTTAATCAAATGTAAATTTAAAAGTACTTGTTAAAAAGCCGTGGTTAATGTAATTAATAAAGAAAAATGTTGGTTTTACAGCCATATTGAATCGCTTTAGGTAATTGTTTTCGTGTTTGTGTTTTAGTTTATAAAGTATGAGAAGAAAAAATGTACATGTTTTATCCTTTTCATCTTGTTTATTAAATGTTTAATCATACGTCATACAAAAATAGCGCTACGTGAGTGTTATTTTTTTGTTTGTAAGTTAGGGAAAAACATGTTATTACTTATTTTGAGAAAAATATGTTTTTGAAAAAAAACAACCTCGTACAACAACTTTAATTTAAATCTAGCACGACTCTGAAACCACATATGGTTTAACAGCCATATTGAATCGCTTTAGGTAATTGTTTTTCGTGTTTGTTTTCTAGTTTATAAAGTATGAGAAAGAAAAATGTACATGTTTTTATCCTTTTTCATCTTGTTTTATTAAATGATCAATCATACAAAATGGTGCTACGTGAGTGTTATTATTTATTTCTTGTTTGAACTGCGTGTACTAATTTTGGAGGTCGTGCACTAATTAGTTTGCCGAGTAATTCCCCGTTTAATTTCGTTTTAGAAATTTCAAAATTGCCGTCAGTTTGATTTTTGAACGAGTTTGTATGTGCATGTAATTTTAACATTAATAAATTAAAACGCGTTCATTTAAATAAAATGTTTGTGAATTGTTTCAGCAGGGTAAGTGTTTTTCGAATATCAATATTAGTATTTGTTCAATTTTACTTATACAACTTTGTAAATCTCTCTGTTTTCGTTATTTTAGTACCTATATGTTTCTTAGATTGGTTAGTTATTGCCACACGCAATAAAATATTATACCTTGCAACTCGTAATCATTAACAACTACTTAAAAATTATTTTACCACTATCTTGACGTTTTATTTAATTTCATTAAAAGTTTATAGCGCGGGATTTTATTTTATGATTTTTAAATTTAATTTGCGTTGCTATTTTTGTTTGTGAAATAGTTTATAAAGTATGAGAAGGAAAAATGTACATGTTTTAATCCTTTTTCATCTTGTTTATTAAAATGTTTTAATCAAACGTCATACAAAATAATTGCTAAATGATCAATCATACGTCATACAAAATGGTGCTACGTGAGTGTTATTTTTGTTCAAACGTTAATGGTTCGAACCTCAGTATGTTAAAGTTTTTAATCAAATGTAAATTCAAAACTATATGTCAAATACGTGGTTAATGTAATTAACATGTTGAACAGGTATGTTTTTAAAATCATAAGTCATCATGTCAAAATGGTGTCATCTGTTTACAAAGATTGTGTATCAATCGTTAATGGTTCGAACCTCAGTATGTTAAATTTTTTAATCAAATGTAAATTTAAAAGTACTTGTTAAAAGCCGTGGTTAATGTAATTAATAAAGAAAAATGTTGGTTTGACAGCCATATTGAATCGCTTTAGGTAATTGTTTTTCGTGTTTGTGTTTTAGTTTATAAAGTATGAGAAAGAAAAATGTACATGTTTTTATCCTTTTTCATCTTGTTTATTAAATGTTTAATCATACGTCATACAAAATAGCGCTACGTGAGTGTTATTTTTGTTTGTGAATTAGGGAAAAACGTATATTACTTATTTTTGAAAAAATATGTTTTTGAAAAAACAACCTCGTACAACAACTTTAATTTAAATCTAGCACTGACTCTGAAACCATACTGGTTTAACAGCCATATTGAATCGCTTTAGGTAATTGTTTTTCGTGTTTGTTTTCTAGTTTATAAAGTATGAGAAGGAAAAATGTACATGTTTTTATCCTTTTTCATCTTGTTTATTAAATGTTTGATCATACGTCATACAAAATGGCGCTACGTGAGTGTTATTTTTGTTTGTGAATTAGTTTATAATGTATGAGAGTGACAAATATATGATTTATCCTTTTTCATCTTGTTTATTAAATGTTTAATCATACGTCATACAAAATGGCGCTACGTGAGTGTTATTTTTGTTTGTGAATTAGTTTATAAAGTATGAGAAGGAAAAATGTACATGTTTTTTATCCTTTTCATCTTGTTTATTAGATGATCAATCATACGCCATACAAAATGGTGCTACTTGAGTGTTATTTTTGTTTGTGAATTAGTTTATAAAGTATGAGAGTGACAAATATATGTGTTTATCCTCTTCTCATTAAAGGAACATGAAATGTGTTTTGTGCACGCCTTAATCTGGAAGGAACGTGAATACCCAACATTTCCAGAAGTGTGGGTGAGTAAACCGTCCCATTAATAAGTTGATATCCAAACAAAATGTCAAAGTTTTTCCGTCTTTGTGCTAGGTTTTGAATACCGAACTTGTAGATGACATCGTCATAATTGCCTTCTAAATTGAATTTAAATTTAAATGAAGTATGCTTTATAAACCTACGTTGAATACGATCCAATTCCGTCACATCTTTTATTGTATACGGAGACCATATAACGGTACAATATTCAAGTTGAGGTTTTACCAAACTTTTATAAAGATGAAGAATAGTTTGGATGTTTCTAAAAGTAGCTGTATTCCGTTTGACAAAACCCAGCATTTGATTGGCTTTGGAGCAAATGATGGAAATGTGCTCAGAGAATGACCAGTTGCTAGTGAGGACTACACCTAGGTCTTTAATTTTATGAACTCTATTGAGAGAAACACCATCAAGTTTATAATCTCTTAAATATGTGTTTTGTTTTTTTTGAAAAGATATAGTGACACACTTAGATATATTCAACGTAAGTTTACTACGGCGGCACCAATTATTAAATCTATCAATATCTTCTTGCATGTTAAGGGAATCAGTATTAGATTTTATTTTAAGAAAGAATTTTATGTCGTCAGCATAGAGTAAGTATTGGCAACAGGTAAAGCAGGTAGAGATGTCATTTACAAACAAATTGAATAAGAGACCCCGGATGTCACCGATATTGGTAGCGATACCATGTTACCAATACGTACCGACTGGGATCTACCAAATAAGTATGAACTGATCCACCTTAACAGTACACCTCCAACTCCCATACTACTGAGCTTTTCAGTAGAAGTTTATGATCAACAGTGTCAAACGCCTTGGAGAAATCAGTATAAACAGAATCTACAATTAGACTTTCCTTCAAGGCGTTCACCACATACTGGCCAAAAACAAGCAAGTTCGTCGTAGTTGAGCAACTTGATCTAAAACCATGTTGGTTATCAATAATTACGGAGCCAAGGTGCCCCGATAAATAAGTAGCAATTATTTTATCCATTATTTTAGCTATACATGGTATGATAGAAATTGGACGATAGTTGGTGACGTCATTCCTGGGACCATTTTTATGAATTGGTGTGACAAGCGCATATTTCCATCTAGATGGGACGATTCCAGTTCTTAGAGAGCCATTAAACAAAAGCCAAATGGGTCTACTTAATACAAATGCGCATTCTTTAAGTAGGATAGTAGGTAATCCATCAGAGCCAAGAGAGTTAGAAGATTTTTATTTGGATAGTTCGGTGTACACATTTGAGATGGTAATCACGGGGCCATGTTGTAAGTTAATGTGGTTCAGGTATCATACGGCAGTTTGCCAATACTAAGCCACGAAAAAGAATTATGTAATTTTTATCTTATTTCTTAGAATGTTATTTTTATTTTGACTGATTTTTCTCCAAGAATACTGTTTTATTTCTTATTTTTATACATTTTTACATTAAACATCAAACATTGAAATTTTGTTTTATTTGTAAAAAGAATGGTCAAAGGGGGCCCGTAAATCTTCTGCGCCCAGGGCCCGAAATTAGCAAACCGACACTGTTCTTTCCTTCTATTCCTTCTCTTATAATTTTTTTTTTTTATATATATATTCAGCCAAATGAATAGTACAATTTGATTAAAATTTCATTGTTAGGGTTTTCTAGAGGTTTCTCAGAAGGACATTTTTGGTTTTTTCTACCCTTAAAATTGTAAAATTGAAAAAATCGATTTTCTCGAAAACGGTTATAACACCTTCCTTAAAGTTTGCCAACGTATATACATTACAATGTTTACAAAATGGCAAATGTCGTTTTTCCAGAAAAACTCAAATCCGTTTGAAGAATTTTGTAGAAAATATCGGCTTTGTTCGGGATAATTAGTATTTTCCATTGATTTTCAGATACTGATTTATTAAATTTCTGCGCTTTCGTAATCTAATCATTCAAACAGCAGCAAGGCGACGTTTTTTTTTAATTTCTAAGACTAATTTCTCGAAAACAGTCATCAGATTTTTTATTTAGAGCACGGCTTCAAAGTTCAATTAAAATTGGTACGCTATGTAAGATTTCCTTAATTTTAGAGAAAAGTAGGTTTCATGTTATAAAAAATGCTTCTTGGCAAACTTTTTAAAGAATGAGTGTGTTTGTTAAAAATAATCAATAATTATAACTGCGCGGGACTATACGAAGCTCAAAACTTGTTATGTTGTATAAATATGTGATTTTGCTAGAAACACCCACATAGAAGTAAAACGACGTTTACTTATATTTGTCATCTATTTCTCATAAGTAATATAAGAATAAAATAAATATAATTTGATTGGACTTTTATTGTAAGGTAGTCAAAGGAAAAAATAAATTGATTTTGACAGGAATTTAGGTGAAGGAATAAATATCCATTAAATTACTAGGTATCATTTAAAGTTCTTCACCAGCATGATTCTTAGTACGTTATACCATGAAATTTTTGTAAAAAATACATTTGTAAGTTTGGAGGTTGAAAAAGAAAACACTGTCTTTTAATGCAGAATTGCCTAACGTTTCGCCCCTGACAAATGGGGACTTCTTCGGAGGCTAAAACTGTCTTTTCGGCAATGTTTTCAATGAATATGTAAAAACCGACACACTATGAGACACGACTAGATTATCAGAAAAAATATTAAACAACTAGTTACAAGTTCACACGACATTTATGCAGACATGTACTTTTACAATAGAAATCGAGGTAACCGGCTGTATATGGGAAACTTACGACTTCGGTAAAAATATTGTAATGAAAGTCGCCAAAAGAAATTGCTGAATGTATTTTTCAAGTTTGTAAAATGTCCGCTATGGACGTAACACTAGTTTGAATTCAAGGATCAGATTTCTTTGGTACTTTCTAGAAAGTGAATTAATTCGGATGCAACTTTCTGAGATTGTCCTCGAGGGTCTTCAGAGCCCTATTGAAATCGGGCAGAATCGGAAAACGGAAAGTAATTTCTCCCCTGCAATAGAAAAACCTAGTAACTTGAGTTACTATCTTTTACTTTCGTTTTCATTTTCGTAATTTACGCATCAAGATCTACTTTTGCTATTTTAACTTTTAAATAGGCCTTATATTGTCTGAAATATTATTATTACAATTTTAGTAAGTTTAAATAAACACAAAAGTTTTTGGTTGTAACTAAAGTTACATGAACCATTTAGTATATTGTATAACACAAATGCTATATTTCTATTGTAAAAGCTAGTAACTTGACTAACAAACACCGAAGTTTTTTTGTCAAATATAAAACCTAGTAACTTGACTAAACTAACAAAAATAGTTTATTTTACAAGTATAAATCAAAGCAAGTTAAGTTACAAGATTACTGTATAATCCATTTTCAAATTTTATCCCGTAGTAAATCGATTTGCATATAGAAAATTCTGCGGGGTGGGGTAAATATCGGGTCATCTTGCGCAGGTATTACATAATTAATTTAGCTCAGTAACGATTTACGAGCCACAGGGTGCACTACGTTTACTTTTTAATTTTTAAAACCTGTAATATGGCTACTAGAACTAAAAGATTAATCCATTTGGCTTTACAAACGAGGTATGTATATTCTTATGTTTTTATTATGCATGCATTATTATTCGATTGCACACATTGGGTACTCAAACTTAGGACTAAAACGTGCTAAAACCCAATTTTAAAATTCTTTAAAATTAAGAGTAGTCTGTTATGTAAATAACATAAAGTATCTTTAGCAAAGAAACAAATTTGGATGCCCACAATAATGAAAACTTAACTGTCGACCATCCTGATAAACCAGGACCTGAACACATTACAGAAAAAATATCCCGGATTTGTCGAATATGGTAAATAAAAGGTAAGTAAGTAGTTATACTTCACTAGGTACTTAGTTTTTAAACATTTTTTACAAATTATTTTTACTAAGTAGTTCTTTATTTTAGCAATAAAGAAAATTTTGATGACCTGCATGACTCTTATGAACCTGCTGACGATTCAGATTTGGATCCGGATTTTGATCCCAATAACCCCGATCCCTCTACCAAAAAGAACTTCCCAGTTTTTTAATGAAAAGGACTTCGTCTTTCCAGAAATAAGTCAAACGAAATCCATTCAGCGTGGCCACAAGAAAAACAGATTAATTGACTACAAAAACTGGAATGAAGTATTTCCTAGTGCAGAATCTTGGGAGACGGAAAGCTTACTGAACAAACCCAAGTATTTAGACAAAGCGTTTAAATATTGGAATAGCTCCATATTTCAACCAAAGCCTAGCACTAACGAGCTAAATCAACCTGTTCCTTCTGGTGTACGAAAAATAAGTCTGAAAATAGAAAAGTTACCAAAAGCCTAAACAGAAAACTAAACAGTCCTCGCTGAAACCGCCATGTAAAGGAACATGCAGAAAAAAATGTTTTCTAAAAATAAATGAAAAACAAAGAGGATACATTTTTAACTATTATACCAAATTGAATTATGCGAATAAGCAATTGTTTTTAAATAAATACATCAATAAAAATTTAGTTAAATATCGAAAGGTAGATGCCGAGAAAAACAAACAATTTACTGCTACCTATTCTTTGCCAATAATTAACGAAGAAAGTGAAAGTAGTGTAAATCAAGAAATTATAACAGTCTGTAAGCCGATGTTTCTCCACACTTTGGGATATAAAACAGATGGGGCCATCACATGTTTTTACGAAGAACTTCTAATGATCTTCCTAATCTTAAAGATCAAAGGGGAGAGAAGCATGCAAAACAAATGAAAGAGACCCGTGACAAAAATTATGATAATATAAAAAACATATCGAAACCTATCATCCACAGGTATCACATTATAATCTAGCCCACGCCCCTAACAGAAGATATCTTTCCTCCGATATAACAATTCATGACATGCATAAGGATTATAATAGCAAAAATGTTCCTATATGCTACGAAACTTACAGAAAAGTTATAAAGGAAGAAAATATAGGGTTTTCTACGCTAAGTCAGGATGATTGTCGCCAATGTTCTATTTTTAAACAACATTCCCACTCTGAAAATGAAATTGAAGTAGTTCCAATTGCTTCGGAAGAAGAGCCAATATCCCCCAAATCAAATTCTGAAAATACTTGCTCTACTTGCGAAAACTACAAAATTCATAAACAACGCTACACAGTTGCACGGAAGATGTATAATGAAGATGTCACCACCAGTATTGACAGCAGCACTGAATTATATGCCGTGGATATGCAAAAGGTATTAATTATACCCAAGATGAGTATAAAAAATTCCTTCTTTGTTAGCCGGCTCGTCGTCTTTCATGAAACTTTTGCTAATTTAAAATCCGAAAAGTTTAACAAGTGTATACTTTGGAATGAAGCAATAATGGGAAGAAACGCTCCAGATGTTGCTTCAGCATATTACAACGCTATTGCCAAATTGGATGCTGAAACCCAGCATGTAGTTTTTTGGGCCGACAACTGCACTGCCCAGAACAAAAATTGGGTTTTATTTACTGCTTGCCTAATTTTTGTAAATGAAAATTGGGGCCCAGAATCAATAACATTTAAGTATTTTGAGCCGGGTCATAGTTTTATGAAACCAGATTCAATTCATGGGCAAATTGGTCGAAGATGGAATAAGGAAAAGAAGTATTGATTTTGAAGACCTGGAAATTTTAATAAAAAAATCAAATAAAAAAATTTGGTGATAAGCCTTAGAGCAGAAGATTTTAGAAGTTTTGAAAGCGGATGCATACAGAGAAAAAGATACAAATATCCCAAAGTTAAACGATATAAAATCTGCCCAATTTAGAAAAGGATCCCGAAAAACTTTTTTATAAGGAAGAACTTGAACACCTCGAATTTAAAGAAGCATCCATTTTAAAACCCAAATTTAAACTTGAACTTCCTCCAAAAATATCTTTTAATAGGGGTGTAAACACAAAAAAAGAAAGAGACAATTTAAAAGAATTACTACCACATATGCTCCCAAGGAAACAAATTTTTGGCAAGATTTGCCTAGCTCAGATAGCACTGAGGATTTGGGAAAATCAAGTACCTTAGAGTTTTAAGTAATCATATTTTTAAAATGTTACGTTTGTTTTTCGTTTGTTGACTTAGCAGGTCAGTTTTGAGTTTAATTGTTTTTGAGAAATATATTTGCGTTTTCTTGTTTTTTTTTTGTAAGTTAAATTCAGTTGGGGTAATTTTGTACTATAAATTTTCCTACATAATATTAAGAAATAAATTATTTTGTTTTGTAAATAAATATATGGTCATTCAATATTCCCATAAATAAAATTCCCGTGATATTTATCCTAATAAAAAGCAGAAAAAGTTACTTGATTTTACCATAACTTAACACTGTTTTGTCAAATAACATCACTTACGTCATTTAAATTAGCCAAAAGCAGAAATAAAGATATAGCTACTTGACTTAATATCTTTTACATTTTTTACAAATCTTGTTATTTATAATATAAATCGACTTAATGTGATTTATATTATGCATGTAAGTAGAATCAGATATAGTAATACAACTTACTAACTTTTACTATTGTTTTTCACTGAGAAGACAAAACTAGTAACTCTAAAATATTAAATAACACATTTTCTTTTGAACGTATCCAATTTTCCACACAAAATTCAAAATCTACGGAAAAAATACATAGTATCGGAAAATTACAGAAATGCAACACTTTAATTATTCAAATATAGTATCTATTCTAATTTTAAACTTCTATACTGAGAACTAGACAAATTTAAGTTACTAGGTTTTACTATTGTAGGGCAGATTTGTTTGTTGGAATTTTAATATTTGGATGTCTATGGAGAAGTTTCCACCGAATCGATTTATAAAACGAGGGCACGTTATATGGAGAAATACTAGCAGATTGAAAATCAAAAGTGATTTATGTTCTGAAATGCCTCATATTTTTTTTCGAAAAGTTTTTTTTTGTATTTTAATGTGAGTATTTTTTATTTGGGAGACATTAATTGACATTAATTTACGTCAAAAGCTGTATCGGGAAACATTTCGACGGGTCGGTCTACATATACAGGGCGAACACGAACGAAAAGAATTTACCCCTCGTCCTGGTGGAATGTCGATTAATATCTCAGTCGATATAGACAAATTTTATTATTTAAAAATCCGCCATCTAGCGGTCGTAGTAAGAACCCCAGATACTTCGGTTTTAGCACGTATGATAGAGTAAACGAAACACAGTTAAAAGTTTTGTAATAAGACGTTATGATATTGCATATTTTTTAAATTAATGTCTGCCTTACCTCCACTATTTTATTTAAAGAGTTTGAGAAAAAAGTGCTCAACATTTTCACTACAACTTAATCGAGTAAATTGTAGGGAAAACTTATTTTTTGTAATTCAAACTTGTGTTACGCCCTTAGCGGTCTTTTTACAGACTTGAAAATATTTTTTAAGAATTTCTCTTGGTCACTTTCATAAGAATATTTTTTACCGCAAGGTCCTAACTTAAGAGGTTTCCGATATCAGCCGCTTACCTGGCTTAGTTGCCCACTCTGTACTTTTGCAATGGAAAGCTCAACACTGAGCATTGAACTTTCTATTGCAAAAGTACATGTCTGTATAAAAGTCGTGTGAACTTAATAATTAATTGTTTAATATTTTTTTTCTGACAACATGATTTCAAGGGATACTCCTTTTTCTATCTAGAGATAAAAAGTACAACTGAGACACTTTTGTTCATTGATCAATTTTACCATAATCCAAAGATATTATCATACAGAGATGATACAATTATGTCCCAAAGAGGTGTACAACAAGGACACCTCTTGGCCCGGTTTTATTTTGACTTCTACACAGCCCATTACTTTATCTTTACAATCTGAATTTAATTGCTGATTTGTTGATGATGGAACAGTAGGTGGTGCTCCGGAA
The DNA here is from genome assembly GCA_030710515.1 of Abscondita cerata. Taxonomy (NCBI): domain Eukaryota; kingdom Metazoa; phylum Arthropoda; class Insecta; order Coleoptera; family Lampyridae; genus Abscondita; species Abscondita cerata. The sequence goes on from JALBCR010000819.1 coordinate 26,082, forward strand.
ATTGTTATTGAAGACTTGAAACAAATTTTTAGTACATCTCACGAATTTGGTCTTTCATTAAAGGTAAATGTGAAATAATTATTCTTTTGGATGAATGTGAGCCTGTCACAGAGATTTTACAAAAATTTAACGACGTTGCCACTGGTATTAAGATTACAACTCCAATTGAGCTTATGCTTTTATTTTTGAAAGAAATTTAGATCCATATTTGTGGTATTGGTAAAAATGTATTTGTAGTAAAGAGCTTTAAGTCGTCCAATACATTTTATTAAAAACATTTATTAAATTGATCGATGTTATTATTATTTAAATTGAAAAGTTAAAACTAGTTTCGACCTAACAAAGCTTTGAGTCTAGAACTGAAAATTGAAATTATGCTTTTAGGCTGTCCGTTAACTAATCGATGTATTTCTGAAGCATTTGAAAAGAGAATTACAGTTACTAAGAGATTTTTAACTGGTTTTAAAGAACTTAGTTCCCATCAAGTTTTCTGTCTACTTAAAAACTCATTTGCGATTCCTTGACTGACACATATACTACGCTGCGCTCCTTGTTGGTGTGAACCTCTCATGTTTAAGAATTATGACAACCTAATACGGACCGATGTGAAAAATATTAAAAATTGCAATTTTGACGATGAATCTTGGCGCTAATAGACCTTGTCTGTTTGTTTGGGAGGATTAGGAATCAGAAATGTTACGAGTTTATCGTATTCAGCTTTTTTGGGTTCTTGTAGCGGAGTAGCTAGTTTAATGAAAACTGTTCTTTCTAAATTAGTCATTGATTTCCCTGACCGTACTTATGCTGAAGCTTTGTCGACGTGACTTACGCTATCTAAACAATATGATAACAGTGATATACCTTCAAGTCAGAGAGGTTTTGATATGCTCTTATGTGAGTGTACTTGCTTGAGCTTTAATTCTTCTTCTCCGGAACCAAAATCTAAAGCTCGCTTACTTGCAGTTCATACCCAAGAATCTGGTGTATGGTTGAATGCTTTATCTTCGTTTTTACTAGGAACACTTTGCCACTATTCTACGTTTTGAATCTCCATTAACTTAAGAACTGGACAGCCTATTTGCGAACCTCACAGATGTACTTGCGGCGATCTTGTAGGTATTTTTAGCCATCGTGACTTTTCTTGCCGTAAAAGTGCTGGAAAATGGTCTCGTCATGGAGCGATTAATAATATTTTGAAACGAGCTCTGGCTTCTGCAGAAATACCTTCCGTCTTCGAGCTTCCTTGTTGATTCAGAAATGATGGAAAAAGAGCTGATGACATGTCCTTAATTTCCTAGCAACGAGGCAAAGCTTTACATTGGGATGCGACTTGTCATGACATCTGGCGAAATCTTATGTTAATTCCACTAGTACCAGATTCGGAGCTGCAGCACATTTGGGTGAAATCCATAAGCGAGCCAAATATAGAAATTTAGAGTTTAGTTATATATTTGTACCATTTTTGGTTAAAACTTTTGGTCCCTGGAGTGAAGCAGCTAAACATTTAGTGCAGCGTATTGGTTACTTATTTACCTTAAAACCCTCGAAAAGCGATCGACAAGTTTCCTGATCCAAAGAATAAGTTTAGCGATTCAGCGGGGCAATGCAGCTTGTGTTTTGTCTACATTTCCTTCGTCAAAGAGTTTGGATGAAATTTTTATGTATCTTAGTTTAGTTCACAGAATTTCAATTAATTAGTATTGTATTATTAGTAATAATAGTGTTAATTAATAATATACAAAGAATAAATTGTAAAAAAAAATGAAACCCTTAGTTTTAGATCTTTTCTACAATAAATAACTGCATAACTAAATTACATATCTTGTTTAGAACAATGAAAACGTATATTATTCTAAAACTCAATTAACCCTTAATTAGTCGCGTGAAAAAAAATGACACAATAAGTCGCGTGGGGTCAATATGACCCGTTTACGTGTTTGTAAAGAAAATTGTAAAAAATAATATGTAAGTGAGTTTTATTTTCTAAATATAAACAGAACTAAGTCAAAAAAAAAACAATCAACTTGTAAAATACAAAAATTAAATATTCAATCCATGTCAACACAGTCAGCACAAAAAATAGCTGCAGTGTGTGCTTTGCAGATAAATGTGGTGCATTTACTGCATTTTACGCTGTATTTATTATCATTTCGTCTTGTGCATTTTCCACATCTTGCTCGAGAAGGTCCACTTGTATTCTGTTGAGCAATATTTACTTCAGAAATATTTTGATGTAGACGAATTCGTTTCCGTAAATCTTTTGGAATATATTGCGAAGAAGACCGAGAAAGCTGGTGATTTTTACAAGTTCCTTGGCTAGTTCTTTTAGAAACTGTCTTCTGTAAATTTTTTTGCATGTTCGGACTTTAGTTTATACAATATTAATGCATTGCTAGCCGCAACGTTCAGAAAGTGAAAGAATACAGCCAATGTCCATCTTTTGGTGCGTCTACCGACATTGTATGTAGCACAGAGCTGATCGCATACATCAACACCAGCTTTTGTGCAATTATAAAATGTAATCAGTTCCGGCTTATACAAAGCTCCTGTGGTTTCATCGATTTCGTTACTGTGGTGCATACTTGATACTAGTATAACACTTCTTGATTTTTAGGCACATAAGATACCATTGTCATTTCTTCTGTAAATCCAAAAAGACGGCCTAATTTTATTTGGCAGAAACTCTTTCGGTATTTCCTTCTTATTTTTTCGGAGAGTACCGACCATTGTTAATTTATAATCTTTAAGTAATGATTCCACAAGTGGTATACTGGTATACCAGTTATCAGTAGTCACATTCCTATAGGAGTTCTTGATAGATTCAACTAACCTCTTGACTATATCAGATGGTGAATTACTCTTTCTGTAAGGACCTTCAGGATGTAATCCTGCATATACCTCAAAGTTTTGCAAATAGAAAGTCCTGGCGTCAACCATAGCAAATACCTTAATACCGTATTTACTAGGCTTATTTGGTAGATATTGTTTAAAGCGACAACGACCACGAAATGGGATTAGTTGTTCGTCAATTGTGACGTAAGCTCCAGTTGCGTAGGATGTAGAAAAATTTTCAGATAAAATATCGATAAATTCTCTAACAGCAGCGAGATTATCTGTTAATTTTCTGTCTTCTCTAGTTGCAAGATCATCAAATCTTAGACATCTCAGTATGAAAAGAAATCGTTTAGATGACATTGTTAGAGGAAACAATTCGCAGCCTGTATTGTCGGTAGCCCAAAGCTCTTCAAAATTAAGGTGTGCAGACTTTAAAACACCACTAAGAAGAAGAAGTTTTATAAAGGCACGCATTTCGTCTATATCGACATCGTTTGCATCTCGAGGTCGATCAAAACTGCCACGTACGTTTGCAATAAACAAGTTTGTGTACTTTACAAGTAAATTCAAAATTCTTTCATCAAAAACAAAGAAAATATATCTTGCGCAGATGATGCTGTTTTTGCTAGTGGTTTGACAGTAGGTAAGCGAGAAACAATGTTGTGTTTTCTTGTTCGGACATTCGTCTTTGGAGCACACTTTCGCCATTTCATGTTTTTATCTCTAGAGTAAAAATAATTCTCTGATTCCTCTTCAGACTCACTGTCTTCATCACTCACTCCGGATTCAGAAACATTTTGTTCAGAATCGGAATTGTGGACAGAATGATGTGCAGATTTGTCACTATCACTATCATCGATTTCATGAGGAATGTTATCCAATTCCTCATCCGACCATATATGTTCGGCAAGTTCTTGCAATTCTTTTTCGGTCAAGGGTTTATTGTTTCTTGTAGTCATTCTAAAACAAATTGTTTTAGTAAAACATAATATCGTAAAATGTTTCAAAAAGTGTCATACTAATTAAATCAAACATATAATTTCTATTCACACATTTTTCAATAGTATTCTGCAAACTAACTAAGCCGTATAAACAAAACGGTACTTACTTGCTTACTTCTCAATTCCTCGGTAACAAATAATTACTAACTCAATTAGTCGCGTGGGGTCAAAACTGTATAAATCACACTCTAATCTTTCTTCTACTACAGCAATAGCAATACTGATCAGTAACGACGTTCAAGAGACTCAGATGAGAAGGTAGGAGAACGCGCAGGTGTTTTAATCTTTAAATTTAAAATTATTTCAAACCAAAAGAAAGGACTGGGTCATATTGACCCCACGCGACTAGTTAAGGGTTAATAGCTAAAACCATTAAAAAATTAAAAAAGCAAGGCATGACTTTCTTAGTTGAAGACTTCGAAAAATGGTGTGAAATAGTCGAGATAAAAGTTGACTACCTAAGTAAAACAACTTAATAACACGCTTTAAAAAATGAGAGATATTGTTATATATTTTGTTACACCATATATATATAATGACTTGTAGAAAGGGTGATGGCGAATAAACGATCAAGGGAGGTTGTGTTTAGTTTATTAAAAGAATAACGATCTTAATAACAAAAGTGGATACATAACATGGCGCAGGCGGTCCAAAAAGACTTACGAGACTAATATTTTATGAAAATTAAAAGAAAAGAACTATTCAAATCAATAATAATTTTGAGGTTAAGTTTGCACGCTACGCAAAAGAATAAGAATAAAATGGAATTCATAAAGCAACCAAAACCAATGTGCATGGATGGAGATGTATCCTTCAATTTTAAGAAATTTAAACAAAGTTTTGAACTGTACTCGTTAGCAAGTGGTTGTTCCGAAAAACCAAAGAAAGTACAAGCTGCAGTCCTTATGCATGCTATAGGAGAAGAGGCGTAGAAGTGTTAGAAACACTTAATCTACAGCAGATAAACAAGACAAAGATAAAATATTGGAAGCATTGGAAAATTATTATGTTCCTAAAACAAACACGAGCATTGCACGACAAACATTTAACAAACGAGTACAAGGAGCAAACGAAGATTTTAACAGTTTCCTGAAAGATCTCAGAATGTTAGCGGCACCATGTGAGTATGGATCCTTAACAGACAGCATAATTAAAGATGTAATAATAAGTGGTGTTCGAGATGAAAGAATTAAAAATAAATTATTAACATACGATGGAGATCTATCATTGCAAAAATGTATTCAAATATGTAAAGCAGCAGAGCAGGCAGAAAGAAGCATACAAGTGCTGGCTGGAAATCCTGATCGAAGTCTGAACCAATTAACCGTACATAAAGAAGAGGAGAAGAAATCACCTGGTAATCCAAGTTATAATAGGGGACGTTTTAATCAAATACACACATACCAAGGCCGAAGTCAGTCACATCGAGGTAGACCATCTCATCGTGGATCATTGAGCCGACCATACAACAACGAACAAGGAAGAAAATGTTACAAATGTGGGTATGATTATAACAATTTTCATAATTGTCCGGCTAGAGGTAAAATTTGTAATTATTGTAAAAAACCAAATCATTTCACAAAAGTATGTAGAGCCATTAATCGAAATAATACTAGACCTATAAATGAAATCTCAGCTAGGGGTGAAAAAGAAACACAGTCATTTCTATTAGATGCTATCCATATGAATTCTAATAAAGAATGGTTAGTAGATTTAAAATTGTTAGAATGTGACAAGACCGTAAAATTTAAGATTGATACAGGTGCACAGATTAATGCTATTCCAATACATGTTTACAATACTTTTAACTTAAATGCAGATTTCTTGCAGTCGTGTTCTTACCAAATAAGCAATTATACAGGTAGTAAAATACATACATATGGTAAATGTGAATTTAAAATCCTTTATAAAGATCAAATGTATAATGTAGAGTTTATCATAGTTGAAACAGTAAGGGAAAGTATGCCAGTTGTAGGATTAGCAACTATACAAATGTTAAATCTTTTAAATAAAATAGATTCAGTCGGTAAACATCCAGACGTTGAAATGGTAGTTTCAGAAAATAAAGAATTAATTGACGGGATAGGAAAAATAACCGGTTATACTTGTAACTTCAAATTAAAAGAAAATTATGAGCCACACGTTGCACCTTGTAGAAAAATACCATTTCAATTAATGGATAAACTCAAAGTAGAACTGGAGGGCATGGTTAAGGATACTATAATTAAAAGGTTACTGAACCAACAGAATTTGTGAACCCTATTATATTAGTAAAAAACCAAATAATGAAATTAGAATTTGTCTGGACCCACAAAAATTAAATAATGCTATTTGTAGAGAACATTATGAATTACCAACATTCGAAGAACTAACTAGAGATATGTCAGGTTCTAGATATTTTTCAACTTTGGATGCAAACAGAGGTTTTGGGCTATAGAACTCTCGGAGGCATCTTCTAAACTAACAACATTTGCTACCCCGTTTGGACGTTACTGTTTTTGTCGATTACCGTATGGAATTTCCATAGCGCCAGAAATTTTTCACCGTGTGTTTACAGAAATCTTTGAGGATATACCTGGGGTCAAAATTTACATTGATGATATAATCATCTATTCAAAAACGATTGAAAGTCACAATGAGATATTAAAAAAGGTTTTTATTAGGGCTAAAGAGAAAGGTGTAAAATTTAACAAATTCAAATGCAAATTCTTAGTAGATGAAGTTAAATATATAGGTCACGTCATATCAGATAAGGGTATTAAGGTAGACATAGACAAAGTAGAGGCGATAAATAAAATTAACAGACCTGAAAACGTAAAAGAGCTAAAAAGATTTTTAGGAATGGTTACATACATATCCAAATTCATACCAAACCTATCCAAACTAACTGTAAATTTGCGTAATTTAACAAAAAAGATACTGAATTTATTTGGTGTAAACAGCATGATGATGAATTTAACAATTTAAAATCAATTTTAATAAAAGAACCAGTCTTACAATTTTATGACAATAAAGCTATACTTACTTTGTCAGTGGACAGTTCGAAGGACGGTTTGGGTGCAGTTATATTACAAAATGGGGCTCCGGTGGCTTATGCTTCTAAAAGTTTAAATGTATCACAACAGCAATACGCACAAGTTGAAAAGGAAATGTTGGCAATAACATATGGGTGCCAACGATTCCATCAGTATCTTTATGGTAAAACCTTTTATGTAGAAACAGATCATAAACCACTGGAGGCAATTTTCAAAAACCACTCAGTGAGTGCCCATTACGTTTGCAACGATTGCGAATTATATTACAAAAATATGATCCCATAGTCAAATATAAATAGAAAATTTAATAAATTCACAAATAAGCATGATTTATGACGATAACATAATTAGTAAAAATAAATTACAATGTTTTGCAAATGAAAATTTGGTTGATCCTGAGATGATTGAACTAAAGCAAGTAATTCAACAAGGTTGGCCGGAGCATAGAAATAAATTAAATTTTGCAGTTAGACCATTTTGGAATTATCGGCATGAATTGGTAATAATTGATGGAGTAGTTTTTAGAGGTCAACAAATAGTAATTCCTAAAAATTTAGAAAGGATGTAATGACAAAAATTCATTATAATCATTTAGGGGTACAAAAAACTATTGCATATGCTAAAGATTATGTATATTGGCCATTAATGAATAAGGAAATTGAAGACTGTGTAAGTAACTGTATTACATGCTTAACATATCAAAACAAAATCAGAAAGAAACTATAATCAATAGAAACTTACCAAGTAGGCCGTGGGAACTAGTAGCTACGGATTTATTCTGTTTTGAAGGAAATGATTATCTGTTGGTTGTAGATTACTTTTCAAAATTTCCCGAAGTGATTAATTTAAAAATAATACAACGTCAGAAATTGTAATAAAAGAATTAAAGAAAATATTTGCTAGACATGGTAAACCCGATAAACTGTTAAGTGATAATGGTCCTCAGTTTAGTAGTTTTGCGTTTAAAAATTTTATGGAACTATGGAAAATAGACCAGATTACCTCAACTCCTCGTTACCCTCAAAGCAATGGTTTCATAGAACGTCATGTCCAGAGCATTAAAAGAATATTGAAAAAGGCACTTCATGATAAAAAGGATGTGTATCTGTGTCTTTTAGAATACCGAAATACACCAATAAGAGTAAATATGCCGTCTCCAGCTCAAATACTTTTCAGTCGTAGACTAAACGGTCAAATCAGTATCTGAAAAATTATTAATGCCAAAGTTGGTTGATAGAGAATGCCTTGTGGAACTCGTTAGTCGTCAAAACACTCAACAATATTATTACAATAGAAATGCCAAAGACCTGACTAATCTCGATCTGAATAGTAACGTAATGATATTGATGGATAATAATAAGTGGGAACCAGGCAAAATTATAAGAATAGACAATGAACGACCTAGAGGCTATTATGTCAAACATAATGAATCTGGTAGAATTTATAACAGAAATAGGCGATTTTTGCGTAAATTTAATGTTAACAATTTTAATAACACCGATGCTGACTTGTTTAATGAATTATATGAAAATAATATTAACAATACTAGTGTTAATAGAGAATCGGCAAATGGTTATGTACCAGTTCAAACTGATACTACAAACCAAATTGTAACTGAAAACGTAGAAAGTAGACCTAGAGTAAGTTTGGTAAGGGAAGAAGGAGCTGTAAATAGAGCTCGATCAGGTAGAATGATTCGAAAACCAATTTATTTAAAAGATTATATATCGTACTGATAAGATCATTCACCTTATTGTGTTCTATATTCCACTAAGTTTATATAATTTTTGTAGTTTTTTATTATTTGATTATTATTGTCTTATTACTTTATATCATTTTAGACTCTCTTTAAAGAAAGGGAGATGTTATATATTTTATTACACCATATATATATAATGACTTGTAGAAAGGGTGATGGCGAATAAACGATCAAGGGAGGTTGTGTTTGGTTTATTAACAGAATAACGATCCTAATAACAAAAGTGGATACATAACAGATATCACATTTTAAATATCACAAAAAAATCATGGAAGTAAATAAACCCTTCTACAACTTTCGTCGATGTTGAAAGGCCATGCTTTGCCAAAATTTTATTAAAAATTTTGTTATTAAAAGTTAAAAAGTTCACCTGATACTTTGCATTTGGCAAGGAACAGTTATAGAAAATACAGTAAAAGTGAACGGTCTCAGTTTTAACGTAAACATCAATATTTCTGAAAATGATCAAGTTCGCCCTTATACGATATATCATTAAACCAAGTCTTCCTTTTCATATACATTCAATTTGCTGTTTTGAATAGTACTAATTTATTATTAAATTTCCTAGTCACAATTAATCCACTTTAATGCGGTAGTGTATCGATGTTTCCTTGCACAATTCTGGTTAATGTTAACCGCAATAAACTGTATCTAGCTTTTCCTTTGTAAATAAGAGCTATTCGATATAGTGTAAGTGTAAGATTAATGGTGGTGTAGAGTCGTCTGTACAGGAAGTAAATCAAAATAATAACCAATATTCGGACATACCTTTAATCTTGGCCGGTATATTTTTGCATATCCTTGGGACGTTGCTTGTTCCATGTTATTAAAGCGACTGACATGAGATCAAGGCGCTGATATATTTTATTGCTAAAATTGTATTGACTTATTTTTTTTAACTAACATCGTAAGAGGTCAATGTGCGTACATACAAAGTTGTTAAGTAACTGTGTTATCTAAAACGAATGCCACACCTAAGCGTCCATTGCCACAAATTTCGAATTTATTCCAAATTGATTCTCGTAATTCCATAATAAGGTTCCGTCTACGGGAAAACATTACGTTAACGCTTGTAATCAGAATATTAAGTAGCGCTTGGTTTAAACCGCAGATGTTGTAGCATAAACCATTGCACCAATTGCAATTTGGTTTGAAATTTGACCTTCATCGGTAGCGTAATTCAAAAAACGTTATCCGTTATATTTGGAACCGGTATGGGTTCTGAAAAATATTCTGACGTACTTAAAAACATAAAAACATCAAGCATTACCACCTTTCTTATTTGCATTTACTTTTAATTACGTAGAAGAAATTGTAATTGACTTAGCATCAATCAATTACACCTATTATAGAACCAAGAGCTACTACCGAAAGGACTCCAAAAGTTTCACAAAACTCCAAAATGAAGTATTTATATAGAAACAGAACTACTGCTTATAAGGTATGAATTAGCCCATTCATTTTTTATTTGCATGAGATCCAACTCGAACAATTGAAAATCTAGCCAACTTTGATGCAAATAAAAAGTGAATAGGTTATAGTATAAACTGTTATGTGAAATCATGCGCTACAGTATAAATAAAACTAATTAGGTACATAGTTCAGTATAGGTGATTTTTTACAGAACTAGTAAGCCATCCTAAGAAGAAAAAAGATGAAAAGCTTTCCGACGGAACCCAATACCGAAGTTTTGGCTAATGGAATGAATTTGGGAAAAAGTATTTCTTTGTTGAATTTTATGAAGTATTAACAACGCGCCTTTTTGATTAGAGCCATATTTGTATTGGCACTGATGGTAACGGTAACGATAAATTTTAATTATTTTTTTTTATGTACTACAAAATGCTTTAACATTATTTTCTGGTGATTTTTTTATTGTTGTTGAAAAACCCAACTTATTTTTTCTGGGAATCTACAGTTTATAAATGTTGTTGGCTGGAATAAGTAAGGTTAAGCAAGTTATATTGTCGTGGTGGACACCGTTGAGGTGCTTTAATTTATCATACAAGTCTCAAAAACAAGTTACCCTTTGGCACTTCCTTTGGAACATGAAATTGCTAAGAGTTTAGGAGAAAGGCCAAAAACGGGTTTTTACTGTTTAAAACAAAGTTGCTAAATAGGCGCTGCTGTCCGAGTACATTGAATGGTCGGATCACGAAAGGAGCAAATGGAAGAGCCTCAATTCTTTCACCGGTTTCAAACATTGTTTGTAAATCATGTTTGTAAAACAGGTAAAGTTCTGGAGCTAGCAAATACAACAGCAGCATTGGAGATCAATTGCAGATTATCAAATTTCCAGCCCAGATGTGTCTTTGGTCTAGTAAAAAAGACCCGGAATAACATCCGTGTAGGTTTGCAAAAACAACATCTTGTTCGACTTTTGTCGTTGTGTAGATAGAATCTTAAATAAGAGACTATATTGTGTCAGTATTTAGCACCACATACATCTTTAAATAGCAACATCCGCACATCATGTACCATACAAATAAAGTAGATAATCCTATATTACCTGTCAACTCTATAGATAATTCTTGAAGACAATCTTACAACGTTCATCATATTGTTCACGTCAATTTGGACATGAGACAAATTGCTGCAAAATGGATCAGCAAATGTTTGAATGTTGACCAAAAGCGTGCAAGGGTAGAAGCATCGTGTTCGATCTGTGCTCGATTTGAAAACGATGTAGACTTCTTAAACCGAATTGCTCCTAAGAATGAGACTTGGGTACATTTCTACAATCCAGAAACAAAGCAACAATCGATGGAATGGCGACACTCAGGTTCTCCAAGACCTAAGAAGTTTCGTGTCCAAAAATCTGCTGGAAAAGTTCTTGCTTCAGTTTTTGAGATTGCCATGGAGTAATCATGATTGATTTTTGGATAAGGGTAGAACAATAACTGGAGATTACTATTCGACATTACTGACCACTCTACGGGAAAATATTAAAAAGAAAAGTCGCCGAAAGCTATTCAAAGGTGTTTTGTTTTTGCAGGACAACGCCCCTGCACACAAATCTCATGTTGCCATGCAAAAATTCGTGATTTAGGGTTTGAATTACTAGAACACCCCCCTTATTCACCCTATTGGGCTCCGTCCGACTATCACCTCTTTCCTCAACTGAAAAAAAGTTTAAAAGGTCGTACATTTTCTTCTAATAAGGAGGTAATAGAAGCTGTGAAGGTCTGGTTTGCAGAGCAAGAAGAAACATTTTTTTTTAAAGGTCTAGAGACGTTGCAGGTTCGCTGTAATAAATGTATCCAATTAAGAGGAGAATATGTTGAGTAATGAAATATTTTGACATTGAAATTTTGTTTGGTTCTATAGTAGACTAAGAATTTTTCAATATATCCTCGTACCACCCGCTTCACAATGGGTTCTTTTACAATGGATGAAACTTTAGAGTTTCAAGCAGGAGTTTTAGCTCTTATACAAAAAATCAAAGGCCAAAATAGAGTTGGTTTCCAAAGATATGATTATTGTTATGTTTTTAACTTTATTTGTGTTAACCGTAACTTACACTAATAAATAAACACTTAAATTATAACTATTTAATTTAAACCCATACATAAACATGAGAGCACGGAACGTAAGTGCACAACCGTTCGTACTGGAGGTCTAACCGCAAGTGCCCCTCCGTACACTTACATTGTAACAACTAAATCTTTATATTCCACAGGTATTTTTCTTTCCCTTACAGGATTTCTTAATTCCCTGTTTACATCGCTACTTACGCTACCGTTAGTTACTAGGTTATTAGTAAGTCTAGGCGCTACAACGTTGTTCAACAATTTTTTTACAATACCCGGAAATACCATACGATTTTGCATTATTTCTTTTTCCTTTACCGAAGTATTTTGCATTCCCCTCACAGTTCTATCCAGGCTATAACTGCCTATTTTGCAAATTTGGTTGGCGTGTCTTTTCCATAACGAATCTTCTGTTGTTCTACATAAGTACGTTGCTCGTCCTATTTGTTTTTCAATTTTAGCTCGCCGCCATTTTTTTACGTTGGGTTGTGTATAGTCTCTCACTAAAACTGGACAATTTTTAAGAACTTTCTTACTGTTGTCTTGTCATAAGCTCCCTTCTGAACGTCTTGCGTCTTACTCTCTCTTTTCCTTTTTCGGTTTCTTCCTTTAGTAAGCTTAACTTGTAGTCGGTTTTCCCTCGGGTAGCTTTTAGTCAAAGAATAGATTATTACGATACCAATTAACAATTCTTTATTATACGTAAATAAAATATACATTAAGAGGACAAATGTGTTTTAATTACATTCCGCACTAGGGGGCCTGTTTCCTTGAATGCGGCTTTCCTGGCCAGTATGAGTTTCGGTCCGGGACAAGTTCTATACAGAGAGAACTGAAAGAGCCAAGCCAAACGTCTTCTCGTATTTATACGCGTAGCTATCTCTAGGAATGCGTGACGTTGCGTACCTACGTACGACCTATTGTTGTTGATAATGACATTATTGCTTTGCTTATGGGATTTCCTGTGTACAAATTTATAATTTTCATGCAAAAATTGTACGAAAATTGCAAATAATTAAATTATTTTTACGGATTCTTATAAACTTTGTTCTCGCTTCTCTCCCCATCAGTAATTTAATCAGAGTTTCTCCTGTTGTCGAGTGCTTTGTAGTCCTATAATCAAATAGAAATCTGTTTACTATTGTGGTTAATTTTGTGTCTCTATTTTTATCATCTGTCAAAGCTGTTTTAATTCGATTTTTGAAATATTGCGGTATTCCAAATCTCGTACACTCCCTGAGTTTCGGTTTCTTCAGCTGATATATTATTCATTTGATACCCTTTTTGGCTATTTACTATAAGCATCTATCACAATTAAAAATTGTTTCCCTTTTATTGGACCTAAGAAATCTACGAGTACCCTGTTCCACGCTTTTTTTTCTAATTTCCACTGCGTTAAAACTGACCTTGATGGTGCGTCCTTGTTGTATAAGCAAGGTAAACATTATTTTGCCATTTCTTCAACTTCCTCATCCATCTTCGGCCACCACATAAAACTTCTGGCTAATGATTTCATCTTTACAATGCCTAAATGACTCCCATGCAGTTGATTTAACATCTGCTTCCTTAGATTGTTTGGAATTACTACTTTGTATCCCCATAACAGAATACCATTTTTAACGACTAATTCTTCTCTCCTATTAAAAGGTTTTAAATATTCTATTTTGGTTGACCATCCTTCGCTAATCACCCTCAAAACAGTTGTTAACTCCCTATCCTTTGATGTTTCGTATCTTACGATTTCACTGTCTATTGACCACTCTTCTTGTCCTTCCATAAAGTTCAAAACGCTTACGTGACTTTGATTCTCCATTTGTGCTTCAACTGGCGTTCTTGATAAATAATCTGCTACTGGGTTGCACTTTCCTTTGACGTACTGTATCTCATAATTGAAACTCGTTAGATATAAAGCCCATCTCTGCATTCTATTTGAATGCAATAGTGGAACCCCTTTATGTTCCCCAAAAATTGTCAATAACGGTTTATGATCCGTTTTTCGATTAACTTCCTTCCAAGTAGATACTGACTGAATTTCTTAACTCCATATATAATTACAAAGCTTTTTTTTTTGTATTGTCGGATAATTACTCTCCGTTTTTGTTAATGTTCGTGACATACATGCTATCATCTGCTCATCTCCACTTTCCATTTTATCCCTTATTTCTTGAAATGCATTTTCACATTCCCGGTTCCACTTGAATTCCCTGTCTTTCTTTAACAAATTATAAATAGGTTTCATTACTGTTGCCATGTTTGGTATGAATTTTTGGTAATACGTTACCATTCCTACAAACCACCTAACTTCTCTTAGATTCGTTGGTTGAGATGCATTTGTTATAGCTTTCACTTTGTTTTCTGTTTTTGACATTCCTTTTTTACTAATAGACTGACCTAAATATTGCACCTCATCTTGCAGTAAGAAAAATTTTTCCTTGCGTACTATTAAAAGGGGCGTTTAAGTCATGTGTATCAATAGATGGCGTTACAGTATAATTTTCATCAATTTTCTATGCAATTCAACTGCATTATTTAGGCACAAAATACAATAAATTTAATTAAAAAATTCGTATCTATACGTATTTCTTGAGGGAACCTCCTATTATGAAATCACAATTCCAATTAATACACACATAATTTAAAAACAAACTTGGGTATTTCTGAATTTTTTTGAACAAAATTCGAAAATTTTGAGATATACAAAACCTAAAGCAGTTTTTAAAATACTTGTATTTCAAGTAATTGTACGAAATTGTAAGTAATAACTGAAATATGTTGCATACAAAATTAGAAACTTGATTTTAGGTTATATCACTAGAATTTTTGTACCAACAATTGTAGCCATTAATTAAAAGAGGGCGTTAATAACTTTGAGCTACTGTACAAGCTACTATGCAATAGTTCCGAAATTTTCAGCATAGAGGGATCTATATTTATTGCCGTAAATAAAAACCAAAGTTTTAGAAAATAACAAACAATGATACTATTGTAATACTATAATTCTATACCTTCAGCACAGCTTTTAGTGTTGTTCGCATCGAGCTATAATCGCTTCCGCGTGACGTCACTTACTAATATTGACGAGACAATAATGATTAGATTAGAATATAGTTAAATCATATTAATATTAGAAAATAATAAATATAAAATAATAACACGTTTTGGAATTTTGTAATTATTATAAAAATTACAAAATACATAATAAAAACTACCAAATAAAAATTAGGTATTTACAAATATTATTTGAATTGTAATTAAAAATTCAATGATCGAAGGAAAAAAAAGTGAGAATTTTGAAAAACAGTCAGCCACTACAAAGATATAGGAATGTCCTTGAGTCGAGCGAGGTAACGGACCTACCAAGTCATAACAGAGAATTTGCCAGACCCGAGTGACTTTTGTGCGAGGAGTTAAATATCCGGGAGCCTTAGTTTGGATTACTTTGTGTTTAGAGCAAGCAGCACAACGACGAACATAATTGCCCACGTCCGCGCGTAGCTTCGGTCAATAGTAACTTCGTAATATACGGGCGGTGGTCTTGTAAACTCCACCATGACCTGCCACAGGAGGATCGTGATTGTTCTGGATAATTTTCCTTCGTTGCTCGGACGGAACCACAAGCTTCCATTCCGGTTTTTTCCCAAAAGAATATCTCACTCTTCGGTACAAATTTATTTTCGGGGACTGACACAGAAACTGGCCTTCCCGATCGGTCATCATCTTCAACGGAAAATTTACCTCTTTTAAAGCTTGCATTCCAATTTTTGATGGTCGCATACGAAGGACATTGATCACCAAGGGTATTAAGCATATCTCCGTAAATCTCCTTACCTCTTCACCCTTTTAAATACAGGTACTTGATGATGGCTCGATACTCCAATTTTTCGATTTTCACAATTTCGGTGGACATCTTTTTTCATTTAATTTATTGCGTGAGTCTGGTTTACTTTTTTGACGTCAAACTTTATACTGGCACTTCTAATAAGTTATTGTTCGTTGCTATAGTAAAGCAATCTTTTGTTTATGCAAGGAACTGGTCTAGGCTAACTTGATGTCAATACATCCTCGTAGTTCTGGAAGGCAAAATTTGCATTTATCCGCTCGTATAGTTAAGCCAGAAGCAAAAAGTGTTACTTTATTTACTCTTCTATAGTCCGCGCAGAAACGATAACTATTGTCCTTCTTCTTAACCAACACAATGGGTGAACTTCATGGGCTGTTTGAAGGTTCTACCACCCCCAACTGTAGATTTATAAATTACTTTTTAATTTTGTTTCAAAACTTTAATATTGATTCAATGCTTTAATAACACAACACTGTAATTTAAATAAATCAAATTTATTTACGTCTTTGCTTACATAAACAATTTATTTGTCTAAACAATATATTTACTTATCGCATTCAAAATTACGTCGTTTTTCTCCGAAATCAATGGTACGACTGTTTTCAATTTCTAATTTGATTTTTGCTTTTTTTCTTACATATCGCGTCCTATGGAAAAAGTAATTCTTATTATTCTTATGCAAATTACATAAAATAACGTGTGGGATTAAACAGACACAGGGGATTCGGACTCGAGAAAAAGAAATACGGAAGAAGAGTTATTTAATGCATTTAGAAGAACTAAAAAGATGGGTAGATCACCACAGAAAGACCGTAAGAATGAAGAGAAAAGTAATAAAAAAGTACGTGGGAGGCAAGAAGAAGATGAAATACGAGATGTATGTATGAGATGCTAAGAGAAATTAAGTTAATAAAAATAAACCAAGAAAGAACGAAAGGGGAAATAAAGGAATTAGGCGCATTGTCTATGTTTTAAAAATATAAAATCTAAATTAAGTTATCCAGACTTTATCGATACTGGAGATGATAAATTAAAGGTAAAGTCTCATTCAAAACTTTTAGGAGTCACTGTAGATAATAATTTGAATTGGGACTCTCACATAGGTCTTTTATGTCAAAGTCTTTCCTATGCTATAAAAGCGCTTACTTTGAAATGCTCTTTGCACATATGTAAAGTTGTTTATTTTAGTTATTTTCAAGCAACGCTAAAGTATGGAATAATTTTTTGGAGACTTTGTAAAATACAAAATTTCAAACAAATTTTTGTTTTACAAAAACGTGCTGTAAGAGCATTAGCAGGCCTTAGGCCTTGTGAATCATGCGTAGGGGCATTTCAAAACTTGCGGATAATGACATTAGCGCAACTGTACATATTTGAGATGTTAGTATTTGTTCACAAGTACAAAAAGAATACTGAATTACATAACGTAAATCATGAACACGATTTAAAAACAACTTACAACTGCCTAAATTTAATACTCTAACTTTCCATAGAGGGGTTTATTATAATGGTTGCAAGTTGTACAATCAAATCCCAGACTCTATTAAGATGAACTCGACAAATCACATCATCATCCACAACATTTAAATTCTGTTTTAAAAACCTTATTAATTAGATCTGCTAGACTAACAGACAACGAGCATATACACGAAGAAATGAATCTTCTGAATCAAGCTTTTAAACAAAATGGTTTTTCACGTTATCATGTTATGAAAGCAAAAAGGATGAAACAAAGAAGTGACGACGAAGTTAACGATAAGAGTACGTTTACTGTATCAATCCCGTACTTCAAAGGTACTACAGAGAAGATAAGTAACATTCTAAAGAAACACAACATACGAGTAGTTTCTGTACCTGTTAATAAAGTTAAGTCTTTCCTCCGTTCCCCTAAAGATATTATTCCTTTAGAAGATCAAGGCATTTATGAAATTCCTTGCGGAGGATGTAACATCTCTTACGTTGGACAAACCAATCGACGTATTTCTGCGAGAAGAGAAGAACACAAACTAGCAGTCCGAAAAGGATGTTTAACTTATTCTCTAGCTGAACATCATCACCAAACAGGACATAAAATCGATTTTGAAAATACAAGAAAGCTAGGAAGAGAAAAATATTTATGTAACCGCCTCATTAGAGAACAAATCGAGATAGAAAGACGTCCTAGTTGCATTAATAAACGAGATGATGGAAAAGGTTTACCTAACACTTGGAAACCGTTATTAACTTTACCTCAGGATAGAAGATCCCCAAATATCCAACAAATAGAACAACAAAATATGCAAAACAACATTACCATGATACCGATACGTAATGCTATTGGTTACTCTGGTCCAGCGACACGTTCAAGGTCAAAATCGCATAGAAACTAAGATTGTTATTTATTAATTACTTGAAAAAGCTGCGTGTTAGCGTGGCGAAACGTTGTAATTTTTAATATTTATTACACGTGTTTAAACCCCAAAGATTTTTATTACAAATATATACAGGGTGTTTCCTAAGTAATCTAAAATATTATATGGGGCGTTTCGTTACTTAATTTTAAGACGAAAAGTTCATATAAACATGTGTGATAAGTCTTGTCGTTAATGAGATACAGGGTGTTAAATTGTTTATAATAAATCAGCTCTGATTGTATTTGAAATTAATTTTTCCTGGTGACGCTACTGGTTTTCGAAAAACATGCTTATTCTAAGTGGCCTTTGGAATAACGTTGACAACTGTGTCAAACCTAAAAACTAACGCAAACAACGAACAATAAATTGTTAATAATATGATCTTTTGTGTTAAGTTAACAACGATGCCTGTGTTTACTAATGCCGAAATGGCTAATATGCACTTTTTGTATGGATTAGCGAATGGTAATGCCTTAGAGGCTAGACGTATGTATGCCCAGGGTTATCCTAATAATCGTTTACCATGTTCAGATACGTTTACTAAGCTACATATTCGTTTACAAGAAACTGGAACTTTTACCAAATCAAAAAATAGTATTGGACGACCCAGAACTGTGAGAACTCCGCAATTGGAAAACCAGATTCTTCAAGTGATTGATCAACATCCAGAAACGAGTACCAGAAAAATTGCTGATGAACTAAATGTTGGTAACAGAACTGTTTGGAAAATTTTAAAAGATAACTTATTGTATCCATATCACGTTCAACGTGTACAACATTTGCTACCTACTGACTATCCGCTTCGCATACAGTATTGCCAATGGATTTTAAATAAAATAGCAAACAATCCCAATTTTGCTGCCGATATTCTGTTTACGGATGAAGCCAACTTTTCAAGACATGGCATATGGGCAGATGTAAATCCACATGCCATAATTGTAAAACGATTTCAACAAACATTTTCGGTCAATGTTTGGCTTGGCATCATCGAAGATTATTTAATAGGACCATTTTTCCTTCCTGTACGGTTGACCGGTGAGATATACCTTCATTTTCTAGAAAATGAACTTACAGTTCTTTTAGAAGTTGTACCGGACGAGGATCTCCACACCCGTGGCCCCCTAGATCACCGGGACATAATCCTCTCAATTTTTGTGTGTGGGGATATTTAAAATCGCTCATTTACTTCTTCTTCAAGTAGCATATCCGTTACCGGACGTTGCGCACCCCTCGCATGTATATGTGTTGTGCGTGACAGTAGACACATACACATGGGACCTACAGTTTAACGCCGATTCCGAACGGCTTAGTTGAGAGGTTTACTAGGCAAGTATACTCTCGCTGGTTTGCCATTGCCTTGCGAGAGAGTACGGCCGAAAAATTCGATGTTTGCACCGGGAATTGAACCCGAGGTGCCTGCTTAACAACTAACGCACTTAACTGCAGAGCTACGACCGCTCATTTACACAACCCCGATATTAAACGTACAAGATCTTCAAAATCGTATCATACAAGGCTGGAATGTTATTCGTAACAATCCTGGTATCTTCGAACGTATTCGGCAGTCAATTAGACATCGAGCAGATGCTTGCATTTTAGCTGCAGGTGGACATTTTGAACACATGCTCTGAAATATACTATTTTTCCTTTATGTTTAACACATGTTGTTGCTTTTAATAAAATAATAAAACACCCTGTATCTCATTAACGACAAGACTTATCACACATGTTTATATGAACTTATCGTCTTAAAATTGAGTGACGAAGCGCCCCATATAATATTTTAGATTACTTAGGAAACATCCTATATTTATATATATATATATATATATATATATATATATATATATATATATATTTAAATGATAAGTTTTTCGACATCTAGTGTCGACTCGTGAAAGCGTTCACGTACGAAAATGTTAGCAACTTTGCCGACAGGTATGTAAAGCAGTTACATAGTCGACTCTTCAATAATTATAGCCAACCTAACAGTTGGCAAGTATAAAAATTTTGAATCGCCTGAAGTAAAGTACGCAAGAGGTTGTACAATAGCAAACAAACACTGAGAATCACCCGACAGCTGTTTCGTCCTTTTGGGACTCATCGGGAGTGAGAGAACTCGAGTGTACAACCTCTTTTTATACTTGCCAACTGTTAGGTTGGCTATAATTATTGAAGAGTCGACTATGTAACTGCTTTACATACCTGTCGGCAAAGTTGCTAACATTTTCGTACGTGAACGCTTTCACGAGTCGACACTAGATGTCGAAAAACTTATCATTTAAATATTGTGATCCCTCCAGTAGGGCATATAGTCGACAGCGCGCGTTTGTACAATAGTGAACTTACACTCGAGTTCTCTCACTCCCGATGAGTCCCAAAAGGACGAAACAGCTGTCGGGTGATTCTCAGTGTTTGTTTGCTATTGTACAACCTCTTGCGTACTTTACTGCAGGCGATTCGAAATTTTATACTTGCCAACTGTTAGGTTGGCTATAATTATTGAAGAATCGACTATGTAACTGCTTTACATACCTGTCGGCAAAGTTGCTAACATTTTCGTACGTGAACGCTTTCACGAGTCGACACTAGATGTCGAAAAACTTATCATTTAAATATTGTGATCCCTCCAGTAGGGCATATAGTCGACAGCGCGCGTTTGTACAATAGTGAACTTACACTCGAGTTCTCTCACTCCCGATGAGTCCCAAAAGGACGAAACAGCTGTCGGGTGATTCTCAGTGTTTGTTTGCTATTGTACAACCTCTTGCGTACTTTACTGCAGGCGATTCGAAATTTTTATACTTGCCAACTGTTAGGTTGGCTATAATTATTGAAGAATCGACTATGTAACTGCTTTACATACCTGTCGGCAAAGTTGCTAACATTTTCGTACGTGAACGCTTTCACGAGTCGACACTAGATGTCGAAAAACTTATCATTTAAATATTGTGATCCCTCCAGTAGGGCATATAGTCGACAGCGCGTTTGTACAATAGTGAACTTACACTCGAGTTCTCTCACTCCCGATGAGTCCCAAAAGGACGAAACAGCTGTCGGGTGATTCTCAGTGTTTGTTTGCTATTGTACAACCTCTTGCGTACTTTACTGCAGGCGATTCGAAATTTTTATACTTGCCAACTGTTAGGTTGGCTATAATTATTGAAGAATCGACTATGTAACTGCTTTACATACCTGTCGGCAAAGTTGCTAACATTTTCGTACGTGAACGCTTTCACGAGTCGACACTAGATGTCGAAAACTTATCATTTAAATATTGTGATCCCTCCAGTAGGGCATATAGTCGACAGCGCGCGTTTGTACAATAGTGAACTTACACTCGAGTTCTCTCACTCCCGATGAGTCCCAAAAGGACGAAACAGCTGTCGGGTGATTCTCAGTGTTTGTTTGCTATTGTACAACCTCTTGCGTACTTTACTGCAGGCGATTCGAAATTTTTATACTTGCCAACTGTTAGGTTGGCTATAATTATTGAAGAATCGACTATGTAACTGCTTTACATACCTGTCGGCAAAGTTGCTAACATTTTCGTACGTGAACGCTTTCACGAGTCGACACTAGATGTCGAAAAACTTATCATTTAAATATTGTGATCCCTCCAGTAGGGCATATAGTCGACAGCGCGCGTTTGTACAATAGTGAACTTACACTCGAGTTCTCTCACTCCCGATGAGTCCCAAAAGGACGAAACAGCTGTCGGGTGATTCTCAGTGTTTGTTTGCTATTGTACAACCTCTTGCGTACTTTACTGCAGGCGATTCGAAATTTTTATACTTGCCAACTGTTAGGTTGGCTATAATTATTGAAGAATCGACTATGTAACTGCTTTACATACCTGTCGGCAAAGTTGCTAACATTTTCGTACGTGAACGCTTTCACGAGTCGACACTAGATGTCGAAAAACTTATCATTTAAATATTGTGATCCCTCCAGTAGGGCATATAGTCGACAGCGCGCGTTTGTACAATAGTGAACTTACACTCGAGTTCTCTCACTCCCGATGAGTCCCAAAAGGACGAAACAGCTGTCGGGTGATTCTCAGTGTTTGTTTGCTATTGTACAACCTCTTGCGTACTTTACTGCAGGCGATTCGAAATTTTTATACTTGCCAACTGTTAGGTTGGCTATAATTATTGAAGAATCGACTATGTAACTGCTTTACATACCTGTCGGCAAAGTTGCTAACATTTTCGTACGTGAACGCTTTCACGAGTCGACACTAGATGTCGAAAAACTTATCATTTAAATATTGTGATCCCTCCAGTAGGGCATATAGTCGACAGCGCGCGTTTGTACAATAGTGAACTTACACTCGAGTTCTCTCACTCCCGATGAGTCCCAAAAGGACGAAACAGCTGTCGGGTGATTCTCAGTGTTTGTTTGCTATTGTACAACCTCTTGCGTACTTTACTGCAGGCGATTCGAAATTTTTATACTTGCCAACTGTTAGGTTGGCTATAATTATTGAAGAATCGACTATGTAACTGCTTTACATACCTGTCGGCAAAGTTGCTAACATTTTCGTACGTGAACGCTTTCACGAGTCGACACTAGATGTCGAAAAACTTATCATTTAAATATTGTGATCCCTCCAGTAGGGCATATAGTCGACAGCGCGCGTTTGTACAATAGTGAACTTACACTCGAGTTCTCTCACTCCCGATGAGTCCCAAAAGGACGAAACAGCTGTCGGGTGATTCTCAGTGTTTGTTTGCTATTGTACAACCTCTTGCGTACTTTACTGCAGGCGATTCGAAATTTTTATACTTGCCAACTGTTAGGTTGGCTATAATTATTGAAGAATCGACTATGTAACTGCTTTACATACCTGTCGGCAAAGTTGCTAACATTTTCGTACGTGAACGCTTTCACGAGTCGACACTAGATGTCGAAAAACTTATCATTTAAATATTGTGATCCCTCCAGTAGGGCATATAGTCGACAGCGCGCGTTTGTACAATAGTGAACTTACACTCGAGTTCTCTCACTCCCGATGAGTCCCAAAAGGACGAAACAGCTGTCGGGTGATTCTCAGTGTTTGTTTGCTATTGTACAACCTCTTGCGTACTTTACTGCAGGCGATTCGAAATTTTTATACTTGCCAACTGTTAGGTTGGCTATAATTATTGAAGAATCGACTATGTAACTGCTTTACATACCTGTCGGCAAAGTTGCTAACATTTTCGTACGTGAACGCTTTCACGAGTCGACACTAGATGTCGAAAAACTTATCATTTAAATATTGTGATCCCTCCAGTAGGGCATATAGTCGACAGCGCGCGTTTGTACAATAGTGAACTTACACTCGAGTTCTCTCACTCCCGATGAGTCCCAAAAGGACGAAACAGCTGTCGGGTGATTCTCAGTGTTTGTTTGCTATTGTACAACCTCTTGCGTACTTTACTGCAGGCGATTCGAAATTTTATACTTGCCAACTGTTAGGTTGGCTATAATTATTGAAGAATCGACTATGTAACTGCTTTACATACCTGTCGGCAAAGTTGCTAACATTTTCGTACGTGAACGCTTTCACGAGTCGACACTAGATGTCGAAAAACTTATCATTTAAATATTGTGATCCCTCCAGTAGGGCATATAGTCGACAGCGCGCGTTTGTACAATAGTGAACTTACACTCGAGTTCTCTCACTCCCGATGAGTCCCAAAAGGACGAAACAGCTGTCGGGTGATTCTCAGTGTTTGTTTGCTATTGTACAACCTCTTGCGTACTTTACTGCAGGCGATTCGAAATTTTATACTTGCCAACTGTTAGGTTGGCTATAATTATTGAAGAATCGACTATGTAACTGCTTTACATACCTGTCGGCAAAGTTGCTAACATTTTCGTACGTGAACGCTTTCACGAGTCGACACTAGATGTCGAAAAACTTATCATTTAAATATTGTGATCCCTCCAGTAGGGCATATAGTCGACAGCGCGCGTTTGTACAATAGTGAACTTACACTCGAGTTCTCTCACTCCCGATGAGTCCCAAAAGGACGAAACAGCTGTCGGGTGATTCTCAGTGTTTGTTTGCTATTGTACAACCTCTTGCGTACTTTACTGCAGGCGATTCGAAATTTTTATACTTGCCAACTGTTAGGTTGGCTATAATTATTGAAGAATCGACTATGTAACTGCTTTACATACCTGTCGGCAAAGTTGCTAACATTTTCGTACGTGAACGCTTTCACGAGTCGACACTAGATGTCGAAAAACTTATCATTTAAATATTGTGATCCCTCCAGTAGGGCATATAGTCGACAGCGCGTTTGTACAATAGTGAACTTACACTCGAGTTCTCTCACTCCCGATGAGTCCCAAAAGGACGAAACAGCTGTCGGGTGATTCTCAGTGTTTGTTTGCTATTGTACAACCTCTTGCGTACTTTACTGCAGGCGATTCGAAATTTTTATACTTGCCAACTGTTAGGTTGGCTATAATTATTGAAGAATCGACTATGTAACTGCTTTACATACCTGTCGGCAAAGTTGCTAACATTTTCGTACGTGAACGCTTTCACGAGTCGACACTAGATGTCGAAAAACTTATCATTTAAATATTGTGATCCCTCCAGTAGGGCATATAGTCGACAGCGCGCGTTTGTACAATAGTGAACTTACACTCGAGTTCTCTCACTCCCGATGAGTCCCAAAAGGACGAAACAGCTGTCGGGTGATTCTCAGTGTTTGTTTGCTATTGTACAACCTCTTGCGTACTTTACTGCAGGCGATTCGAAATTTTATACTTGCCAACTGTTAGGTTGGCTATAATTATTGAAGAATCGACTATGTAACTGCTTTACATACCTGTCGGCAAAGTTGCTAACATTTTCGTACGTGAACGCTTTCACGAGTCGACACTAGATGTCGAAAAACTTATCATTTAAATATTGTGATCCCTCCAGTAGGGCATATAGTCGACAGCGCGTTTGTACAATAGTGAACTTACACTCGAGTTCTCTCACTCCCGATGAGTCCCAAAAGACGAAACAGCTGTCGGGTGATTCTCAGTGTTTGTTTGCTATTGTACAACCTCTTGCGTACTTTACTGCAGGCGATTCGAAATTTTTATACTTGCCAACTGTTAGGTTGGCTATAATTATTGAAGAATCGACTATGTAACTGCTTTACATACCTGTCGGCAAAGTTGCTAACATTTTCGTACGTGAACGCTTTCACGAGTCGACACTAGATGTCGAAAAACTTATCATTTAAATATTGTGATCCCTCCAGTAGGGCATATAGTCGACAGCGCGCGTTTGTACAATAGTGAACTTACACTCGAGTTCTCTCACTCCCGATGAGTCCCAAAAGGACGAAACAGCTGTCGGGTGATTCTCAGTGTTTGTTTGCTATTGTACAACCTCTTGCGTACTTTACTGCAGGCGATTCGAAATTTTATACTTGCCAACTGTTAGGTTGGCTATAATTATTGAAGAGTCGACTATGTAACTGCTTTACATACCTGTCGGCAAAGTTGCTAACATTTTCGTACGTGAACGCTTTCACGAGTCGACACTAGATGTCGAAAAACTTATCATTTAAATATTGTGATCCCTCCAGTAGGGCATATAGTCGACAGCGCGCGTTTGTACAATAGTGAACTTACACTCGAGTTCTCTCACTCCCGATGAGTCCCAAAAGGACGAAACAGCTGTCGGGTGATTCTCAGTGTTTGTTTGCTATTGTACAACCTCTTGCGTACTTTACTGCAGGCGATTCGAAATTTTTATACTTGCCAACTGTTAGGTTGGCTATAATTATTGAAGAATCGACTATGTAACTGCTTTACATACCTGTCGGCAAAGTTGCTAACATTTTCGTACGTGAACGCTTTCACGAGTCGACACTAGATGTCGAAAAACTTATCATTTAAATATTGTGATCCCTCCAGTAGGGCATATAGTCGACAGCGCGCGTTTGTACAATAGTGAACTTACACTCGAGTTCTCTCACTCCCGATGAGTCCCAAAAGGACGAAACAGCTGTCGGGTGATTCTCAGTGTTTGTTTGCTATTGTACAACCTCTTGCGTACTTTACTGCAGGCGATTCGAAATTTTTATACTTGCCAACTGTTAGGTTGGCTATAATTATTGAAGAGTCGACTATGTAACTGCTTTACATACCTGTCGGCAAAGTTGCTAATATATATATATATATATATATATATATATATATATATATATATATATATATTTACACATTTATTTCATACATCTGTTGTATTTTAATATATTTTTGTATTTGATTGTAAATAAAATAAATGAATTGAATTGAATTGGGGCGGAAATGAAGACAATGAATGAGAAATGGGAAAATAAGTGCAAAAGTGGAAAACTTAGAATGAAAAGTGGAAAACATAGAGAGAGAAAAGAGGAGAAAAAATTAGTCGTGAAAGCGTTGGAAGTATACGGAAACTACCAAGAAATAAAGATTCAGGCCCAAGATATGTAAGGGGTTGGAAGAAAAAGTGGAAGAAGCTAGAGAGATAAAGAAGAGAATAGTATTAATAAAGGTAGGAAGTGTAGAAGAAAAATTAGAGATATTACGAAATAAGAAGTTACGAGAATCTATATTGACGAGAACATGAAACATGAAAAAGGAAAGAGATATAAAAACAAAGATAAGGTTAGAGGCCAAAAATATGGAAAGGGAGAGAAAAAAGTGATTCGTAAAAATGTGGGTGGAAGGAGAAGGACGAAGGGACAGGGAAAAAACAGGATATTATTTTGGAATGTGGCAGGAATGAAAAACAAAAGAAGGGAATTTTGGAATTATATTAGGGATTTTAAAATGGTGGGGCAGGTGGAAACCTGGATGGTAGAGAAAGATTGGGAAGAGTGAAAGGACGAGATGCCTGAAGAATTTATATGGAAGATACAATTCGCGAAAAACAGAGAAGAATGGAAAAAAGGTAAAGACGGAAATGAGAGGAAAGAATAATGGGAGTCATGAAAACGAATATAGAAACAGAAGAAGGAGAAAGGTATGAAGTAATAACAATTTATGGAAAAGAAATAGAAAAAATAGATAAAAGTAATGAAAAGAGAGATGAAAAAATACTAATATTAGGAAGCAATTTCAATGCAAGGATAGGAGAGGAAGGAGGTATGATGGTAAATGGACGGGTAAAGAAAAGAGTATCAGTAGATAAAATAGTAAATGGCCAAGAAAAAAAATTGGTAGAATTTTGTGAGGAAAAAGCATGAACAATATTAAACGTAAGGAGGGAAAGGGGAATATACGTTTATTGGAGGAAGAGGAGAGTCGATAATAGACTATGTAATTACAAATGAAAAAAGTATATAAGATATAGCAAAGTTCAAAATTGGGAAAGTGTAGACTCTGATTATCAAACGTTAGAAGTGACCTTGGCGGGAGAAGAAAATGATACAGAAGAAAAAAGAAAGGAGTGGAGAGAAATGAAGGTATGGACGGATGAAAATATAGAAAGATACAAGAAAAAGATGGAGAATGGAAAAAATTCAGAAGGAGGAATAGAGGAGATAAACAAGATAATAAAAGAAATAGAGGAAGCAACAGAAAAGCAAAAGTATAGAGAACAGGAAATTTGGAGAGACAAAATGAATGGTGAATTACGAGTGCCAGAAAGCAAAGATAGAAATGAGGAGGGGAAAAGAAAATGGAAACATGGCAATTAAAGAATATAAGAAAATTAGGATGAAATTTAAAGAAGAAAATGCAGAAAGGGTAAAGAAAAATTCATAATGAGGTTAGAAAGTGAGATCGAGGAAGAAAAGGACAAGTTTGGAAGTTCGTGAGAAGAAGGAAGAAAGAAGAAGATGATAAAAGCCAAATAAGAAAATAAGAGGAGGGATTGAAAAGAAGATAAAAAAAGCGAAAAATATGATTAAAAAGGAAAGGCTGGTGACACAGATGGAACACAAGGGGAGTAGTGGAAATACACAGGGGAAAACATGAGAGAAAGATTAAGAGGAATATTTGAAAAAATAAGGAAAGGAGAAGGGTTACCAGAAAATTGGAGAGAAGCCAAAATACGCCCAATATACAAAGTGGAAGATAGGAAAGAAGAAAGAAAAAAAGAGGAAAAATGTTTGCATATTTTTAGATTTAAGGTTAATTTTTGATAAGGTGGAAATGGGATTGTTGTGAGAAAATTTGAAAGAGGCTGGAATAAGCGAAGATTTAATAGATGCAATAGAAGAAATATACAAAGAAACAAGGTGCAGAGAGTACAAGTACAAGAGTAGAGGAAAAGCTGGGAAGAGAGTTTGGGATAGAGAAAAGGTAGGATGTCGACTGAGCCCTGGTTTATTATTTTCTTTGTATGTAAGAGACTTACAGGAAGAAATTAAAGGACAACAGGTAGGAGAGATAGTGGTGGGAAGAAGAAAAGTGTGGGTTCAAAAACAGAGGAGAAAATGAAAGGAATGACAAAAGTGATAAATAGATATTTGGAAAAAAAGAAATTAGAATTAATGTAGAACAAAACAAAATTATGGATTTATTAAGGTTGCAGAAATATTTCAGCCAAATTTTTGAAAATAATTTATTAATTACTATAAACGTTTCGATTTTTTTAATAAAAGCTTCATCAGTATACATAATAAAATATAAATACATATATAACAGTTACACAGAGACATAATTATTAGATTTTACAATACATTTTATAAATTAAACATACATTTTTGAAGTACACACAAACAATAGAATAACAGCCGTACTTTTAATTATACATAAAAAAATTATGGGGTTTAAGAAGAAAAAGGTAGAATAAAAGGAGGGAAATGGAAGTGGAGAGAGGAAAAGATAATGATGGAAACAAGTGTAAATACCTAGGGTATATGGTGAGGTACGACAACAAAGACGAAGACCAGATTAAAAAACCAGAGAAAAATGGAAATAAAATAATAAGAGAGGTATGGGGTATAGGCGAAAGAATATTTGTAAAAGACTTGGAGAAAAGAAAATGGATATTTGAGAGAATGGTAAAAGATGTGTGTGTTGATGTACGGAGCAGAGGTGTGGGGATGAAGAGAATGGGAGAAACTGAAGAAGATACAGGAAAGGTATTGGAAGTGGACACTAGGTTTGGAGAAGGAAACACCAGGTTATATAGTCGAAGAAGAATGTAAACTGGAAAAGACATATCGAAAAAGCGCTCAGTCTAGAGCACAATTTACAGTTTTCTCTTTAAAACTCAAAAGTAAAAATCAAAGTATTAACGAAGACATTTAAGATTTCAAATCTATGCGAAAATCGACCTTTTTCAAATTCGTCTCACATTAGAACGGGTTCAGATATTTTTGTTTGGAAAAAAGTTTCGAGTTTACGAAAGATGTGTCTTTATTTTTCGATTTAGATTTTATTTTGTACAAAAATGTTAATTTCTAAATTATAAGATAAAAAAAAGTTTATTTAATAAAAACGTCCCTTTATGTCCTTATCACATAATGTTTAATAACATTTATCATTTTTAAAAATATTTTTTCAAGTAATTTTACATTGAAATACGAATTAAGTAAATTTTTTAATATTTTTATAACTTAGGAACCGTATTACGTAAAAACACGATTAAAAACCTAAAAGATTCGTAATTTTGCAAATTTTCGAATGTTTGTGGTGTAAAGTGTTTACTTTCACCCGAAAAAAATGTTTTTACGCACGAAATGGTGATGCAGCTTTCGTGAACCGTTCGACGTTGAAATCTTTTTAGAACGTAATAGGTGATTCATGCGAGTTTAGGTGTAAGATCTGACCTAAATAAACTTTGTCATGCGGTCCAAATAACTCCAGTTCTAAGTAAGTTTTTATTAAATAATTTCTATTCGCACTACATCATTTTGGTTAATTTGTCTTTCACTTATCCGTATAAAGAAATTATTTATCATAAATCTGTAATATGTTAAATTGAAATTATGTGTACGCTTTTCGTTAGAAAAGAAGCCTTTTGCAGTGGAGAGCATCAAAATTTTAGTTTGAAGACCAAAAACTAATTTGAGTTATCAACTATTCAAAAACATTTTTTACTTAGTTTGTGTATTTTTTTGATGTTAAGCTGGGTCCGTATGAACAGTGTTTGTGCAAAATTGTCAAAAAAATTATAAAGAGTGTTTAAAAATTGGTATCAAAACAGTAATTTTTGAAATTTTTTTAAGTAAGAAATGGTGGCTTAATTTTTTTGAGCTTTTGTTTTTAATATGAAAAGGGGTTTTTCTTTTTTCACTTTTTGATTATGCACTTATGTTTTGTATACTATTTTTATATTTACACTAAATTTTTTTCTTTTACTACCGTTTTTCATTTTATTTGTTTTCTTCTCCATTTTTTGTTAATAATAATGAGTCTTAAATTACACGTTTTATCAATAATGTGTACAAATTACTTCCTTTTCTTTTTTAGTATTTACGTAGAAGTTAAGCCGCTTCTAAGTTTAAAAAATAAAAAAATTGCATTTTATATTAAAGAAAGCAAAAAATATAGTTTCTTTTTTTTTTTTTAATCTTTGATATCTTATGTCTTTCAGTGTTAAAATAAGTATGAAATAAATGCATTTGTATTATTTTTTATGGTTAATATTCTAGAAAAAGGAAATTAGTAGTTTTTTCCACATTTTAAGAATGAAAAAAAATTAAATTTATACTTTTTTTATGATATTTATGAGTTGAAAATAAATTTTTGTTTTTTTGTTGCTTACAATTGCAAAAAATAAAGTGTAATGGGCAATTTATTTTTAAGAAACAAAAAGAATCTTAGTTTTTTCCTTTTGAGCTTTTGTTTTTAATATGAAAAACAGTAACCGCATCCGAATTTAACACCCTAAAATAAACAATATTTGCCACAAATATTTGTGACGAGCAGGAAAAATTTGTCGTACAAAAAAAGGTTAATTAGAGAATTATTTTAATTAAGAACCGCGCTGTATATAAGCAGAGATTACGAACTGATGATAATTTTCTCTAACGGCTTCCCGGTTAATTAAATTATTCGGTGAGCGTCGAAGGTCCAGAGAATAAGAGTATAATAGCCGCTCGATATTACCCTATCAATCGTATCGAACATTTAACAATATTTATTTTGCACACCCCGAATCTCGTGCCCGAAAATTTTAATCACGAGTGAATGAGAAAGGCGCCAATTAGTTAGATTAGTTAGTTAGAACGTCCAATTTAGACAAATAATTATCAAACAGAACTAATACTGTTGATAAGCAAAATTCGTTAGACGAGGCACTTAAATAAAGCAACCGAATACGATGACAAAATAACAGGTGTGTAATTTAATTTAAATCTTGGGTTTTAACAAACGGCACACACAAATAGTCTTAACATAAAAGAGCGCAACAAAAATTCAAGGAAGACAAAGCAATTAATTTATTTTAGCGTTCAAAAACATAATTGAATTAAAAAGTAGTAAAACGGTACCTTGAGCTATTATTAAGTTGGTCGTAGACAAAACACTTGCGTATGAAGCCAGCGAGAAATGAATTTTTCTTTCCCCCCCAAAGAGTCAGGTGATCTGCCGTAGTGTATAATTGGATGGCACTTAGGTGATAATTCGATAGCCCTTCAGTTGGTAGATTCGATGGTAATTTAGATAATACCTTTAAATGGTAACGTAGAGGATATCCTAGATCTAAAATAGACAAGAAGACAACAATGACGTCTCACGTTGTATGCTTGTATAGGAAATTTCTAAAAACTTACGGTTTTCGCATAAAAGGAGAAATTATCCGACATTTCGTAATTAGCAGAGATAATTAAAAAAAATAATATATATATATTTCTGATTTTAAAATGTTAAATTATTCTTATATATCTTATGCTGTGTGAAACAAAATTTCATTGTGTTGATTGTATTAGGTTTATTAATGTTATGAAATTATTTTACTTGAATTCATTTTAGTTGTTGGTAGAGTTAAATATGTTGTTATATTTGTTATTGATTTTATAAAAACTGTTAATATTTAGTTTATTGAATAGAAATATAACACATAATTGAGATTAATTTATACTATGCCAACGAGTATTAGAAGTGGGAGGAGAGAGCATTTCGTGTCAAGGTTGAAGCCACTTCTTGCGCTTGCGGTATCAGCTATTGTCCGCCATTGTATGAACAGTAAAATCGACTTATGTGGTAGAAGTGCGTATAGTTTTTGCGGTTTTTCTGGATTTTTATAATAATCTCCTGTTTCAAACTATTTGTAGTGTTAATTATTCGTTTTAATATTATAGGTATATATAATTAGTAAAGTATTGTTTTAATCTTATAGTTATACCGGTTATAGTATAAAACATTTCGACTATTGTGTTCTTTTAGTTTATAGCATTTATCATTTAATAGTGGACTTATTAATCGCTTATAATGGTTGGATGTGCTGCATATAAATGTACTAATCGTAGCAGCAAGAAAAGTGCAAGACAATTGGAAATTGAAAAAATCAAATCATAACCTTTCATGTGTAAGTATTTACAATTTTTTATTTATAGTTCTATTATTAGTTCAATAGTTTATTGACAATAGTTAATAATTTAATATGTTTAGGTTTCCTAAGGATTCTGAAAGGAAGAAGTTGTGGGTAAACGCTGTTCGTAGGGAAAGTTGGTCGCCAACTGATGCTAGTAGGCTTTGTTCAGAACACTTCGAAGAAAAGTACATGTACAGATTTTGCAATTGTGTACAACTGCGACAAGATGCTGTGCCAACAATTTTCTCAGGCTTTCCACCACATTTACAAAAGTATGTAATAAATCAATTCAAATTTGTCATTACATTGGTTTTACAATAATCTAAAAAACATTATTCTAAGCGAATGTATTTATTGTAGGTACCTAAACAGAGACGACATCCTCTAAAACGTAGTTTAGATGTGATAAGTGAAGTTGAAGAACCTTTACCAAAACAAACAAAACGAGAATCTACAGATCTGGAACACCCAGTATCTGCTGAAAGTATTGCTGTACCAGAGCCATCATCATCTTCTGTACTTACAACAATGCCTAGTGGAACCGGCTTAATATCACCACAACGTTTGCACTCGCAGTTTGCAGTTTTAAGTGAAACAATTAGAATTTGCACTGCAAAATATAGAAAAAAATACGTGCTCTACAACAAACCAAACGTCGCCATCAAAAAAAAATTGCAACCATGAAAAATATTATTCAGGATTTGAAACAAACCAATTTGCTAAGAGAAGAAGAACTGTTGGTGCTTTCTAATATAAGCGTTTTGAACAAGGAGCTGTTGACACGGGTGATTAAGAAATCTAAAAATTGTCCAATTCCAAAAAATATTCCCAGAATTGAGAAAATTTGCATTAACATTGCATTATTATTCTCCCAAAGCATATAGTTATGTAAGAAATGCTTTTAACTTATGTCTACCACATCCGAAGACTATAGGAAGCTGGTATCGAAGCATCAACGGGAATCCTGGTTTCACTTCAGAGTCATTCAATGCGATAAAACATAAAGTACAACATACTAATTATAAAATCCTATGTGCGCTAATAATTGATGAAATGGCAATACGTCGTCACATTGAATTTGATGGGAAAAAAATGCATGGCTACGTTGACATGGGTACCGACCTTCAAGGTGATGACAGATCAGTTGCCAAAGAAGTTTTGGCATTTATGTTAGTGGGGATTAATACTTCATGGAAAATACCTGTGGCATACTTTTTGGTAGATGGAGTTGGTTCGGAACAAAGGTACAATCTAGTCATTCAATGCTTGTCATTTGCAAATGAAGCTGGTGTGGTTTAACGTTTGATGGAGCACCTGCAAATATGGGCATGGCTGTTAAATTAGGATGTCAACTAGATCCATTAAACCTCAAAACAAGTTTTAAGCATCCGACTACCAAAGAAAATGTTTACATATTTCCTGATCCATGTCACATGTTAAAACTAGTAAGAAACACATTAGGTGAGAAAGGCTCTATTTTTAGTAGTGGTAATCCGATTGTATGGAAATATCTACAAAATTTACATGATTTACAAGAAGCTGAAGGTTGAGATCGCTTCACAACTTTGTGAAACAGAAAATGAAGGTTCGACTAGCTGCACAATTATTTAGCACATCAGTAGCTAAAGCTTTAAATTTTTGTGAAAATACTCTAAAATTAACAGAATTTGTTGGAAGTTCACATACTGCAGAGTTTTTAACAATATTTAATAACCTATTTGATGTATTAAATTCCAAAAATTTAAAGCAATTCTCTTTGAAAAAACCTTTAAACTTGAATAATAAAGAAAAAACTTTAAAATTTTTAAGTCATGCGAAAGAATATATTTTAAATTTGAGAACAACTCGAACTGGAGAGTTGTTAATAAAATCAGCCCGGAAGACAGGTTTTTTGGGTTTTCTGATTTGCATTGACAGTTTAAAGCAACTATTTGAAGAAGTATGCATTAATAAAGCTTACTTTTGTATGTTCCCACATACAAATTAAGTCAAGATCACATTGAAATGTTCTTCGGAGTGATTCGATCGCATGGTGGTTTTAACAATAACCCAACTAGTAGGCAATTTGTAACTGCATATAAAAAAATATTAGTGCACACGCAACTACGACCATCACAAAATGGCAATTGTATCTTTAGAAGAAATTTCAATTTTGCAGTGCAGCTCAACTACACCTGAAGACCAAATAAATTTATCGACTGCAGGTTACAGATTTAAAGATACTGAACAGGAAGGATCAATAACTGTGGAACCAGAAACAGATCACGTTTACTTCCCAACCCCCCAGGAATTATCTGAATTTTCTGTACATGTTGTACAATATGTTGCTGGATTTGTAGTAAGAGCTTTATCCAATTCTCTGACATGTAAGGAGTGTATAACCGCTCTCATGACACCACAAAATGGATCAGATAATTTTATATCTCTAAAAAATAGAGGAGGTTTGATATTTCCTTCTCTGGATGTTGTAAAAATTTGCAAAGTAAGTGAAAAATGTGTTCGACAAGCTTATGCTGAAAGTGGAAGTAAACACATGTTGAAAAAGTTTACTCCTTTAAACTTATCAATTGCAGTTTTAAATCATTTTCGAGGAAATAATATTTTTAGCAATCTTGAAGAACATATATATAATCAATCTCCATTGGATAATCACATTAATTTGTTAATCAAAGCAATTTCTGTAAAATATATAAAATTACGATTTTATTATATAGCGAAGCATTCTATCAATGCGGTTGAAAGTAGAAGGCAGTGGTACAATAAACTTGTTTTGTTTAGTGGTAATTAATATTAACTATTGATGTTAAATGTATTTAGTTTGTTTTTAAGGTGTGATTAAATGTTTATCTAATATTTAATTAATATTTAATATGTAACGTTCGTATTGTTTTATATACATGGGAAAATTTTCTTTAACTTTGAGATATGATTATTCACAATAAATATAAACGTAAATTGGTTTATTCGTTTACGAGCATGTTAAAAGTGTTCATACATTGCGGGTTGCATATGCAATACATCGACTCTCCTCTTTACCCCACCCAGCTTCAATTTTTTTTCGTAGAAGTATAGTTTACCTTCCCTCTATAGTTTTCTCTTTCTCTATGTACTATGCGTTACATCAATGTCGGTGCTTCAGGTGGACATACTCGACAAACTAAAACCTGTACAGTTATACAACCAACAATACAGTTAAACAAATATTTTGCATTATTGCTTTAACAGTTCCACCAAAAAATATGGTACTGTTGATTACAGGTAACTCCTACCATTTTGCCAATGTTTTCAAACCTTAAGCGTGGTAGAGGTTTGGTCAGAATATCTGCAAATGATTAATACCATCCACATGTTGAACATCAACTTCGCTTCAACTTCTTCAAACGCTTATGGAAGTCTGGATTTTTCGCCAACTTAAAGTATGTTTTCGGTAGGACTGCCAGTCGTCGCGTCTGGCGGTAACGTCTGACCGCGACGGCTAGCAGTCACTGTTACATATTGTAAACATGGCAATGTCGCAAATTAATAAAAGGGTTTCGCGGGCATTGGAAGAAGGGGAATGCACTCTGGTAATGGCGCTTGTTGCCTACGCTTGTAACAGGATTCGTTAAATAAAAACTACTTTAAGACTCTCGATTTTCTTTAAAGTAAAACAACAAAACATGGTGTCAGAAGTGAAGAAACAGTTGTAAAGTGTGTAAAGATAAATTAAAAAGTGTACCACGTTTATATGCTAGTAACTAGATAGATAATAAAAGAAGCGATTAAAAATGGAATTTCGTCCACCAGCACCCCTTGAAACGGCAGATGCAAGCTCGTGGGAGAGATGGAAGCAAAAGTTTCAAATTTATTTAAAAGCAGCGGGTAAGTCGAACGCTGACAAAGACATGAAAATCGCCATCTTTTGAATGTAATTGGAGACAATGGCCTGGATATCTACAACACATTCAATAACGATAATACAAAAGATTTAGAGTCCGTAATAAAAGCATTCGATGATTACTACATTCCTAAAAAGAATGTAACAATGGAGACATTCAAGTTTAATAATCTAGTCCAACAACATGACCAGAGCATCGATTCTTACTTAACCGAATTAAAGAAACAAGCTGCTTTGTGTGACTTTGAATGTAAAAAAGAAGGCTGTGCAGAATCATATAAGGAGCGTATGATTAGAGACAAATTAATTCTAGGTATTATCGATAAAAATGTTCAGCAAAGATTGTTAAGAGAAACTAATATGACCGTGACGAAAATTATTGATTACTGTAAGTCAATTGAATTAAGCAAGGAGCATGTGAAGTTATTGAAGCCTGAAGAAGAAGTTAACGCTGTTCTTAAAAAATTCGAATGTAGAAGTTGCCTGTACACTCATGTAGCTGGAAAATGTCCGCTTTTAATAAAACTTGTGCAAAATGCCAAGGTCGTAACCATTTTGCAAAGGCATGTTATAGGGAAGAAAATGGGAGAAGCTATGGAAATTACAGGGGCAGATTCAACAACAGAAATTCAGAAGAGCAAACTTATGGCAATCACAGCAGAAACAACACTAAAGGCATAAAAGAATTGAAAGTAGAAGATGAATTCGAAGTAGTCGTGGATGAAAACACAACAAGCATATTTAATGCAAGATGTTGGCGTCAAAACTTGGTTGTAAATGGGCAAACAATTAAATTCAAGCTAGACAGTGGTGCCGAAACAAGCATTATACCTCTCTCGTATTTAAATGAATCGAACCAAACCTGTGTACAAATTGGACCATCGCCAATTACATTGGTATCGTATGGAAATTTTAAAACTAGACCTCTAGGCCAGGTAAATTTTAAATGTAGTTATAAGGATATTTCTAGATTTGTTAATTTCTTAGTTGTTGATTTCGACTCTGAACCTTTGTTAGGTTTAAGCGATTGTTTAAAATTTAATTTAATATCGAAAGTAGATGCTGTAGGTAGTATGAAACATCTGGAAATTCTACCTAAAGAAAAAATGTGATTTATAACATGTACTTAGAAATTTTTCAAGGGTTAGGTGAAATACCAGGGAAATTAATATAAAATTAAAACCCAATGCAATTCCAGTTGTACAGTTTGAAAGAAAGGTGCCATTAGCTTTACATGACCGGTTAAATAACGCTCTTGTAAATTTAGAAAATCAGAAAATTATCAGTAAAGTAGAGTACCCCACAGAATGGGTTAATAGTTTAATGATTGTCGAAAAACCTAATGGCTCCTTAAGACTCTGTATCGATCCAAAACCATTGAACACTTATATTTGTAGAGAATATTTTACCATACCAAAATGTGACGATATCTTGACCAAATTATCTGGCAACACAATTTTCTCAGTAATTGATATGAAAGACGGGTTTTGGCAACTTAAATTGAACGATAAGAGTTCTGACTATTGCACGTTCAATACCCCATTCGGGAGATATAAATTTAATAGAATGCCTTTTGGCATTAGTTCGGCGCCGGAAATTTTTCAAAGAAAAAATTTCGAAATTTTGGTAGCATAAAAGGTGTTAATGTGTACTTTGATGACATAATTATTTCTGCAAAAACTGAATACGATCATGATAAAATCCTTAAAGAAGTCTTTAACAGAGCTTTAGAATACAATATTAAGTTCAATTTTAATAAGTTTCAGTACAAACTAGAAAAGGTGACATTTATGGGTCAAATAATTTCAAAAGCAGGCATAGAACCCGATCAAAAAATATTGACAGTATTATAGCTATTGAGAGTCCAAAAAATAAAAAAGACTTGTTAAAAATATTAGGAATGTTTAAATTTTTTTCAAAATTCATACCAAATTTAAGTCATCTTACTTTTCATATGCGAAATTTAACCAGAAACGACGTTACGTTTAATTGGAATGATGATCATGAAAGGGAGCTTCATACGTTAAAGAGTATTTTAACAAGTAAACCAATATTAAAAATTTTTGATATGGACAAACCAACAATAATTCAGTGTGACGCTTCTAGTCAGGGATTAGGTTGCGTTTTACTACAAGATCATCCCGTGTCCTTTGCGTCTAGATCTTTGAGCGAAGCGGAAAAAAGTACGCTCAAATCGAGAAAGAACTTTTAGCTATAGTTTATGCGTTTGAGAAGTTTAATTATTTTGTTTATAGTAAAGAAGTAGTCGTCCAGACAGATCACAAACCACTCGTTTCCATACTTAATAAAAATCTAGATAAGGTTAGTGCTAGGCTGCAACGTATGTTACTAAAACTACTAAAGTATAACATTAAAATAGAATACATACCCGGTAGCAAAATGTACGTCGCGGATGTGCTGTCAAGATTTGTATTGAACAGCCCATCACCAGTTGATCATGAAATGGAGTATTTAATTCACTCTCTATCAAATAATATTAATGTGTCAGAAGAAAAGAAAAAAGTTTTTCAAAATAGCATCGAAAATGACGGTGTTTTATCACAAGTTAAGCGTTTTTGTGAAACGCAATGGCCCTCACATGACAAATATCTAAATCAAGATTTAAAACAATATTTTAAACTAAAAGAACATATCTATCTTTCAAACGGTTTGTTATTTCTCAACTCAAAAATTATTGTTCCAAAAGACTTACGAAGGAAATGCTTAAATTAGTTCATTCTGCACACTTTGGTGTAGAAAATGTAAACTTCGTGCTAGACAAATATTTTATTGGCCAAAATTATCATCCGAGATCGAATATCTAGTTTTAAATTGTGAAGTTTGTCAAGCCAATAGAACAGCCAATCAAAAGAAACTTTAATATCGCACCCCATACCGGAAAGGCCGTGGCAGTATTTAAGTTCAGATTTTTTTGAATTTAATGGTAAAATTACTTACTGTTCGTAGACTCGTATTCAAACTGGATCGAAGTGTACAAAGTCAATAATAAGTCAGTTGAAACCTTAATCAAGATTTGTAAGGATTTATTTTCAAAATTTGGAATTCCGGATATATTGTATAGTGATAATGTACCGTATAATAGTATTAGTTTTAAGAAATTTGCTAGTGATTATAATTTCAAAGCCATTTTCTCAAGCCCAAACTATCCTCAATCTAATGGGTTAGCGGAGAGATCCGTAGGTATTATAAAACAGATGCTAAAAAATCCGACTCTGAAAACAATTTACCATTACTTTTGCTAGAATATAAAAACACTCCAATACCACAATTAGGCTACTCACCAGCTCAGATACTAATGAGTAGAACTTTAAAATCTCTTGTACCTACATCAACAAATATTTTAAAACCAAATCTTGTAGACCATAAAATTCTTTGTGGAAAACTGCAAAACAAGCAGATTAGACAAAAAAATTTTATGATAAAACTGCCAAAGATTTGCCAGAACTTTCAATAAATGACAAAATATTCTTCCAGAAGGATAACAAATGGGAGAAAGGGATTATAGTAGAAAAACATAATTTAAGATCTTATATAATTAAGGATGAGAATGGAAATAAATTTAGGCGTAATAGAAAGTTTATAAACAAAACTCGTGCTAATGTTAACTTGGATGATGATGTAATTTATGAGACCACACCACTCCTCCCTAATGAAACAGAGTTAATCAGTAATGAGAATCCAACAAATGGTATGAATAACAATTTGGAGAATTCAAATATTCAAAAACGAAGTATACGAACTCATAAATTACCCCATCACCTAAGGCAAGATTTTGTCTTAGACTTTTGAATAATTTAGTTTTAGTTTAGCTTTGTATTCGTAGTTTAAACTTAGTTAAAAAAAAAAAAAAAGGAAAAGGCGTGTTACATATTGTAAACATGGCAATGTCGCAAATTAATAAAAGGGTTTCGCGGGCATTGGAAGAAGGGGAATGCACTCTGGTAATGGCGCTTGTTGCCTACGCTTGTAACAGGATTCGTTAAATAAAAACTACTTTAAGACTCTCGATTTTCTTTAAAGTAAAAACAACAAAACAGTCACGGCCAGGTGTTTTCGGTATAACGTCTGGCTTGGCCAGTTAAAAAGTTGTCTTCCTAGCGTACACAACAAAATAAAAATGGATGCTACACTAACTGCATTATTTTTAATGGAAGACGAGGAAGAAGAGGATCTACTTCAACTATTGAACATTAAACGTGCCACAACATCCACTATATATCGGACAAGATAGGAAGAGGGTTACTTTAATATATTAATCAACTCACATTTAAAAAACGATGAAAAGAAGTTTAGAGAATTTTTAGATTAAACAAAAATCAGTTTAACTTTGTATTAAGCCTTATTACCAAAGATCTTGAAAAACCTTACACTCATTTTGTGAAAAGTCCGATATCACCAGAGGAAAAGCTTGCGGTTACATTAAGGTAAGTAATTACAAATTATTGTATTAACAAAATTAAAATTTATTTTTCTAAAATGAAGGTGAACATTTTAAAGTTATAGATTAGTTAATATATACGTATTTTCGAGGTCTGAGGGATTCCCCAAATCATTGGAAAGTTGTAATTCAGTAACCACTTGCAAAATATTCATTTTAGCACGAGCAATTTTATGGGCTGGCATTTGTTTAACCGTCATGGCGATACTACGCATAAATAGATCTACATCATCTTCTTTTTCTTTCTGCTTAGTAAGATATTCTAACAGTTCTAGCCTTTGCTTAGATCGTTGCTCTAAATTTTCCATGATTTTGTTTTTATTTATTACTGACGCCCTTCCAGAATTTGGCGTTGTACTTCGGGAATCTGGAGTTGCCACTCTAAGTCTTTTGATGGCAGTGTCACTGTCTGAGAACTCATTTTGTGTTGGGGAGAGTAAAGAAGCATCATCCTCTTGAAAATCATTATCATTTTGAGAATCCATAGTGTCAAAGTCTTCTTCATGGCAAATAGTATCTGTATTATTTTGTATACCAGTATTATTGATCGATCTGTAAATAATAAGTTTCATATATTCGGTGTTTCCTAAGTACAAAAATTTTCATAAAACGTACTCTAAAAATATGCTCTAAAATTTTTTGTACTTACTAACAAAACACCTTGTATAAGTTTATCATAATTTATTATATAAATAAATGAAGTATTTAAACTTACTGTCTCTCATGGCTCACGGAACCTAAGAATCCTAAAAATTTGTAAAGATGCCACTTTGGAGGGCGATCAATAGCAGAGCTACCGGTTCCTAGTTTTTTGCGTTTATGTTTCATATAATTATCTCTTATATTTTTCCAACGG
The DNA here is from genome assembly GCA_030710515.1 of Abscondita cerata. Lineage (NCBI taxonomy): Eukaryota > Metazoa > Arthropoda > Insecta > Coleoptera > Lampyridae > Abscondita > Abscondita cerata. The sequence goes on from JALBCR010000819.1 coordinate 68,144, forward strand.
CCCTTGCACACTTCACCTATAAAATAATGATGTAAAATATCAAGTAAGAATATGAAAACATTTACTATTAATTAATTCTGTTTCAGGTTTTTGGCCACCGGAGAAACATTTAGGTCGCTCTCATTTTCCTTCCGAATATCATACATTAGTATTATTGTACAAGAAACTTTAAATGCATTGTGTCAACGATTGATACCTATATTTCTAAAACTACCAAATGACATTGGTTTTGAAGAAAAATCAACAGAATTTTGGAGAAAATGGAATTTTCCTAATTGTGTTGCCGGTATTGATGGCAAACATATTCGTATTTTTTGTCCACAAAAAAGTGGTTCACTATTTTTAATTATAAGGATTATTTTTCCATGGTGCTGCTGGCTATGGTTGACGCAAACTACGAATTTCTTCTTGTTGATATAGGATCATATGGTAAAGAAGGAGATAGCAGCATATTTACAAAATCTAAAATGGGAGAACTAGTATATTCTGGTCAGTTATTTCCTCCCAATAAAAGCTTCCAGGAAGCAACAAAACTTTACCCTGCGTCATTGTAGGAGACGAAGCCTTTCGATTACACAGACATTTACTAAAACCATACAGCAAGCCAGCTGCTAGATCTGATCACAAAAACTATAGGTTGAATAGAGCTCGACGTGTAACTGAAAATGCTTTCGGATTATTGTGCCAGGTTTTTAGAATATATTATACACCAATAGCCGTCAAACCTGAAACGTGTGATAAACTAATAATGGCCACCTGTTGTTTACATAACTTGTTAAGAGATGCTTATCTAGAACAAAATAATCAACCATATTTTGAATACGACCCAACAGAAGAACTTCCAGAAAATGTTCGTAATTTAGTTAGAACGGGAGGATATACAAATGCAGAAGGTTTTGAGGTTAGAGATCAATTTAAAGATTACTTTAGCGAAGAAGGGGCAGTTTGTTACGGGCCAGTAGTGCACTCGTACCAAAATTGATGGAAGATAAGGGCTCCTTGTTGTTCAGAGCCTTTTGTCTCGGCATTCGCTCTGGGTCGTGGGTGTGAGTAATAGTTTTCCGAAGCAGTATGGATTAATTTGAATTTATTGTATTTTTTTTTGTTTGGGCGCCAGTCCACAGGTTACAAATTCGGATCGTGACAAGGTCCAGAAATGTGGACGTTTCAAGACCTACCTTATCTACGATGACTTGACAGTTTTGCATTAAAAAAAAAAAACCTCGAGAAGGGGAGGTATGAGAGGTACAGGATTAAGAGAATAATTCATATGTACAAGTTTATTCGTGACGGAAGAGGAGAGAACGCGGAATTATTAGAACATATGTTGAGAAAACAGCCTTATCAACAGCTGCGTGAAGACCAGCGTGTACGCATGTGAGAAAATAAATTAGTCGCAACTAGCCGTAGTCTCACGTCAAAGCGTATACCTAATAAGCGTTTTATGCGACCAGCGTATTGTGTAAAAGCGCAAAAAAACAAATTAAGAGAATTAACATAAACGCTTTACCTAGAACCCCGAAAAAAAAGGAAAATAATTGTCGAATATGCTTTGCGTTAGCGTGCATCCAAAGGATAACGTAATTGTATTAAAGAAAAGAAAAAGATTGATTATCTGAATACCTTTGGTTGTCCGCCTCACAATACTATATTTTGACCCAGAAGAGGCCTTACATGAGAACTTAAAACTAGTTAAATGTACTGAAAAAGACATGCGGCATTTGTAACAAGTACGCGCATTAGACGTTCCGACTCGTAGTTGTTGAAATTAAAATACTAAAGTTCGTACTTTACCCCACACATGTATTCTGTTATATTCCACGTAGCCACCAGCTTCAAAGATGATCTTGCCCTAAAAATAAGAGAACTTCCTAGGAGACCAGTAGCGCCAGTTGAATCGAAGCAAGATGTTTCATTGAGCAGATTCGACTTATATGTTTAGGTGGAAAACCAGGATATGAAGCGATAAGTAGTCATTTAAACAGCCGAGAACGAAGATCAGAACAGTGAAGCTAATTAGAAATAAACATTAGAACTTTGCCGTCTAATTGCGAGCTAAATATTTCTATTTGAAATTTACCTGAACGACGTCTAAGAAAAATTAGAACCAGTCAAGTAACTCCAGGAAGATGACGACGCACAGCTTCGTAGATATAAATTTTACAACGAGGCACACACACTTTGGATCAATTGGTAATTAAAATCCAATTAGAAGAATTATTTACATCATAACCCCAAGATCATTGTCTTTAAATAGTTAACGTAATTTTTTTTAAACTAAAAGATTATAATGCAAAGCAATCATTTAACCTCACGTACTTTAATGCAACTCAATACGACAAATACCATTTCGAAAAGTAAAAATTATTTACATTCAACGGACAATAGCTCAAAATATCGTCGCTATCACTATAACGCACGCAAGTATTACGGTGATAAGCCGTAAACAAATTTGAACCGCAAAAATTATAATATAAAAAGAAAATATTTTCGAATTAATAATTGGTTCGTAATAAAATATATGCCCAAATTAAAAAATTACGCTAATTATTAAAAAAACGTTACAAGTTGAATGGCAAAATACTCGAGTTTTTCGAACAAGCAGCTAATCCTACATACTTGAAATTTAACATAAAAACTAAATATTTTTATTATAATATTAATTATTATTATTATAATGCATACAGTTAATAAAAACAAGTTTAACTTACTGTCTTTTTTTATTATCGCAGCTATTCGACCCCAGAGATTGTCTTTTATTTCCAAGTTCTTATAATCTTTATGGGCATGATCGAATAATTGGGGATATTTACTCACTTCTTCTATTAAGAGTTCATCATTTTCTGATGTAAATGTCTTAGCCATATTTGTTCTCGATCTCAGCACACGTAAAATAAAACACCAAATTCGTTGCGATCAGTCCAGCCGCTACGTCCCGACTGGTATGAAAGCGGTAGGGACGCAGCAGTCGACTGCTCACGATCGAGACGCGGCGGTTGAGACGTTCGACCAAAAACACATGCATTAAAATTCGTAAGAGCTGATGGTAACTGGCCAGACGTCGCGGCCAGACGCGACGACTGGCAGTCCTACCGAAAACGTACCTTAAGCGCACTTGCATTGTCTATTTGAAGAGATGGAATTTCTTTTTAATTTTGTCATTTCGTTCAACAGGCGCTTAAGCCAAATAATTTCTTTGACAGCTTCACTTGCTGCGACATACTCTGCTTCAGTAGTAGACAGCAGAACATTTCTTTGCTTCTGACTTAACCACGTGATTGCTCCGTCCGAATATTTACAAATCATTTCTGTTCGTGATCGTCTTGAATGGACATCTCTGGCGTAATCTGCATCACTAAATGCCTCCAATATTCCAGATTTGTGGTTCTTGAAATAACCAGGCCGTAATTCATGGTTCGTTTAATATATCTAAAAATGCGCTTTACAGCTTGTCAATGTAAAGCTTTAGGATCAGCCACAAACTCTGAAACCATATTAACTGAATATACAATGTTGCTACTGATAGATACATCAAGCTGCCCACAGCTTCCCTGTACGGAGTTTCTTTATTTAGTCTGAGATTGGATTCTAAGCTTGCGATGATATCATCACAGGAAGTGCTAACATGATTTGCTTCATCCATGTTAAATATTTATATACGCCTGTTCTCCTATAAAAATACAGTTACTTAAATGTAAAATCTCTATTCCCAAAAAACAGTTCAAATCGTTAACAATTATTTTAAATTCAGTTTTTAGATCACTAAAAAACTTTTGATTTCACAATTATTATTACCCGCTACAAGTCCATCGTCAACATACACAGCTACTAAAGTTTTCCTTGTTCTTGTTTTTTTAATAAATAAACATGGGTCAGCATTATTTTGTACAAAACACTGTTTTATTACCATAAACTCCATTCCAGCACCGTTGAGCTTGTTTAAGCCCATAAATGCTTTTCTTTAGCTGACATACTCTTCCAGTGCCATCTTTGAATCCCTCATAAAGACATCTTCTTTATGCTCCCCATACAGGAATGCAGTTCGCACATCAAGCTGCCTTAGATGCGGAGTTTTTCCACAGGTGTGGTACCTGTTCGATTTAATGTGTGTGTTGCAGTGTTGACTCTTCAGCCCACAATTTTATTGGTATTTTTGAATCATTGTTGTAACAGTTTTTATTGAATAATTAAAAAAAAAGTTGCATTGTCATCTTTGAATTTTCCTTCTCGTAATAGTAATTTCGTTTTTTATTTGAATTATACGCTAACGTGATGTCGTATTTCGCATTAGATTGTGCTTATCAGAATAATGTTGGCGACCTTCGTTCATTGAACTTGCAATGGGATCAAATACAAAACGTTTTGATGTTCGCACGTTCAAAATATTTAACAATTAAATTTTGGATGTATTTCAAGTGAAACCATTAATGATTGTAAATGGGAAATATAGTGTTACACTAAATTGATTGCCAGTTAGAATCTATGATTTTAAGCGTACATTAAAATTGTATTAATCACATTAAGCCATCCAACATCATTGGTAAGTCGTGTAATTTTACTTCTGATAAGCCAATCTAATTACTGTATTTCAGGCTTTTTTTTTGTTGTTCCTTTTTTTTGGAATTTGTTTCATTAATTCTGTTATCGTCCTGTCACATTGGTGTTTTCAAATACTGGTTTGGTTACTTCTATTTTATCTGACCGACACGAATTGTGTATGGAATTTGATCAACCACCGGCTGCAACGTTAAGGACCGCAATATCTTCCGAAATACGCCTAACCTGGCCGAACCAAGAACCCACAGACCACCAAAGTTATTGTGCGTCCAAAGCGAAGCAGGTCAGAGCGTTCTTTTATTTTATATTTTTTATTCCTTTTTTTTAACGTGTAAATAATTGTACTTATTTTTTTTTTCGCCATTATTTCATTTGTGTTGCGTGTAAAACTACTATACTAATAGAACGAGGGAAACTTAGCTAAAAAAATGTAATTAATTGGCGTTACAATCATATTCCCAATCGAGAAGCAATATCACGGTAAAAAAAGATAGAGGATCCTTTTTGTTTTTTGTAGATACTCTTAATTTAAGTTATTTTTTTTTGTAACACAGTGTCGCGTAAGGCCTTACTCCCACTCTTAAAATTTACACTAACACCATAGTACATCTTAAAATCTTTAGTTACAGTATTTGCTCATTAATTGGATTGTTTCGACTCAGTAATTAGCAACCAATTAATTGATTTTATTCATTTTGAGTTGGGTTTCTTTCCTACGTTTTTCCTTGTTTCTTTTTTGCTTTTGTTATAAGTAATTATTACTTTATTTCGTTGGTCGAAGAAATAAAAGTTTTCTTTTGGCTTATTTGAGTTTTTTTTTCTTTCCTCCTTTTGCCACGAGCTTACGTTGCATTGTCCGTGCACTTTCGACCAGAGTGCGGTTTTTCCTTTCAGCAGAAGCATTTTGTTCAGGAGTGCATGGTTGTGCGAAAACTAATTCCCTTTGAATTAAGTAGTGATTTTACATTAACATTGTCGAACTCTTTGCCTCCATCACACAAAAGTTCTTTAATATTAACACCTGCCGTACATGCTTCATTAATAAACGTTTTCTAAAACTTCGAATTTTAACTTAATAAAAAATACACACCTATATTTTGAATACTCGTCCTTAAAACACACAAAGTATTTAGTATCACCTACTGAATCCTCCTGCATAGGAGGTACACTCATGAAATTTTAAACTTGGACACCACAATTTCTGAAAACAAAAGTTTGCACATTGTGAAGCGGGCTTAAGGGTATCATTTACAATTTTAACAGCAGGTAGTCTCAGCAGGGGTTATCTTATAGAAAGACTGTAGAATGAATCATTACACTAAGCACGTTTTAGAAAATAGGCAATTTACGTTGCTTACTTAATTTTTTCTTTAAAGAATATATTTGAAGGTATCGCTAATTAAACACCATAGCTCGATTAATTATCGAATCAAAACTTGGTTTAGGAAATGTTTACAAAATAAAATTAGAAATAATTTTGATTTAAAAAACGTCTACAAGCAATAACTTTTAAATTAAATCAAAAACTAAACATGGTTATTTCAGTTGACTGATTATTACTTATTTTTAAATAAATCTAACCTACTAATTATTGTAAGTTATTAAAAAAAAATCATTATTGTTTGATTGTATATATTTATATATTTGTTAAATAACATAGATTGTAAAATACATCGTTAACTAAATAATACATTCTGATAACTTACACATAGGCGTACATCTTGTATATTAGTGGCGGTGTCTCTATACACGCTATACTCAAACACCTCCCCTTTAAGTCTATTATCTCACAATTCATAAATTTAAACGAACAGTTGGTTTGATTACTCTACCAAACTTAGATTTATGTAAGTCACAGTATTTTGAAGGACGTTCCGTAACCCTATCATTACAAATATTGTTGCTACGACTAGTGCTAGGTAATATTATATCGGAAGTCTGATCATCAGGAAGCAGTTCTGGTTTTAGAATGAAATCTTGTGTTTTAGTTTGTGACAATTTAATTTGACCAGAATTTCGACGTAATATTCGATTATCGCTCTGACGCTTTACCCAATAAGATCTAGGTTCATTGGCTTGATCTTTGATTACAGCTTTTGCCAAGTTTTATCATTAACAGTTTTATTACAACATTATCCCTTTCATAAAATCGTTATGCGATTTTCTAGCAGTTTTATTGTAATTTTGTTCGCTGTAAGTCTTTTCTTTGCAAAGAGCATCGTACACATGTGTTATGACTTTAGGTACTAACTTTGAACTTTGTACTGGTAACAATGTACGTAATCGTCTACTTTGAAGAATTTGAGCTGGTGATACTTGTAAACTAACGATTGGGGTGTTATTATATTCCATTACATATTCCTTATAGTGACTACCGTCATCTCCACTTTTACGTAAAATCTGTTTTGCTATATTTACATATTTTTCGGCGAGTCCATTGCTCTTATGATGGTATGGGGTACATGTAAAAATAGAAATATCTTTCTTGTGATAATAAGATCGACATTCAAACGATAAAATGGATTATTATCAGCTATAACTGTTTCTGGATAACCAAAACGTGTAAATACTTCTTGCATAGCATCTATAATAGCTTTTGACGATTTATTTTTAAGTCTTATTATCTCTAACCAGTGCGAAAAGTAATCGATTAAAACTAAAATGAATGTTGACCATACTCTAATATATCAACACCAACTTTATTAAATCTTAATTTTGGGACATTATGCGATAACAGTGGTTCTTTTGGTTTGGAGGGCATGTATTTTTCGCAAATCCTACAAGTTTTAATGTATGTTATAATATCGGATGACATGTTTGGCCAGAAAAATAGTTGTCTTGCCTTTGATATAGCTTTAGAAGTACCTATATGACCTTTATGAATTAAACTTAGCACAAATGTTTTCAGAGAATTTGGTACTATAATTTTATTTTGTAAAAAGATAATATCATCTTCGATATATATATCATCCCTTATTTTATAAAATGGTTTGCATTCATTAGGTATTTCTGTTTCTTTTGGCCACCCGTTAAAATAATAGTTTATTACTTGTTTTAAATTTTTATCGTTCGCTATTTCTTTTTTAAACTCTGTTTTTCTTTTTTCACTCATTGGTAAGTATTTAGTGACTAAATGAACCATTTCTAACATTTCTTTATCAGTGTCAGTGACTTTTAAACTTGCTCTTGAGAGCATGTCTGCAAAATGTAAATCTTTGCCTGGTACATAATAAACATTTAGATTGTATTTTAAAAGTTTAAGTCTTAGTCTTTGTAAACGCGTTGAACCAATTTTATTAATAGGTTTTTTCATTATGGAAACGATTGGTTTGTGGTCAGTTTGTACATCAACATGAGAGTGATATATAAATTCGTGAAATTTTGAGTTCCAAAGTGTATAGATAACAATTCTTTTTCTGTTTGACTATAATTTAATTCTGAGTTATTCATGGTTCTCGATGCACATGCAACTAACTTTTTGGTGTTATCATACATTTGAAACATACAGGAACCAATGCCATTTTTGGAAGCATCACATTGCAATATTATTTTTAGTTCCATCATATGGTACTAAAGCAGGGGCTCTAGTAATTAGTGATTTCAATTTTTCAAATGATTGGTCATGTATTGGAAGCCATTGAAACTCTACATCATTTTTTAAAAGTTGACACAATGGGTGCATATATTCCACCATTGCTGGAATATACCGTCTTATATAATTAAATGATCCAATAATTCTTTGCAGTTCTTCCTTATTTTTAGGTCTTTCTAATTTTACTAATGAATCAATACGATCTGGATCAATTTGCATACCTTTTTCTGAGAATATTTGACCCATAAATTTAACTTCTCTTTTTTTATATTGAAATTTATCTTTATTAAATCGCGCTCCTACCTCTTTAGCTCTTTTAACAATTGTTTCTACTGCTTCATCGTGTTCACGCTCGTTCGCTCCACAAACAATCATATCATCATGACAGATAATTACATTTTCAATATTTCCAAAAATTCATCAACTTTCTCTTGGAATAGATCCTGTGAATTAGTCAACCCATATGGTAAAACACAAAATCTGTATATTCCAAAATGTGTTGCGAAACAGCATTTCCACGATGAGTCATCATCTAGTTTTAAATGGTGATAACCTTCAGAAAGGTCTAATACCGTAAATAATTTTTTTCCACACATTTTGAACAAATTTCTTCAATAGAGGGGTTTATTCTAGGTTTACGTATTATTTGTCTATTTAAATCTGAAGGGTCTAAGCAAAGGCGAATTTGACCATTAGGTTTTTCAACAATAACTATTCTATTTATGCTAGCTCGCGGATCTAATTCGTCTACTTTAATTATTGCATTCCTACTAACTAACCTGTCTAGTTCATTTTGTAATGAATTTTTATAGCTATTGGAACTTTTGTTGGTGGATGACACACCTGCTCAAATTTATTCACAGTAGTTATACTATATTTACCGGAAAACTCCCGTATTCATTAAATATTTCAAAATTTTGTTTAATGAATTCATCTTTTAAATTTGATTTTGTCATATTCACATTGTGTACTCTCTTTACTAAATTTAACTTCAAGCATGCTTTTCCACTTAACAAAATTTTATCTGCATTTTCTACTAACATAAAATTTTCATAAAATTCATAATTTTTGTTCTTACAATGTAAATAGACAACTCCTACTGGTTTATATTTTGAACCCTCAAACGCTTTTAATACAAGATTAGTTTCCCTAATTTTAAATTGCTGGTTGACTTGTTTGAAAATTTTTGTAGGCATTATGCTAACATCAGCACCAGTATCAATTTTAACTTTAAATTTTTTACCTTCAATAATTATTATTTCATCCCACAAATTGTGGTTTAGTTTACATTTTACTTCAGATGAGTTACAAACATGTTCAATACCAATGCTACTCACAAAAAAATCGTTTTCTTCGTTCTCATATTGTGACTCACAATTTAAATATTTTACATTTCTTCAAGGCTGGACATTCCCTCAATCCGTGAATTTTATGACATCTCCTACAACTAAATTTATAATTAGATTTAATGTTCCTATTTTGCACATTTTCATGGTTGCTTGCATTTCTTGAACCGTGATTCCTTATTACGTTTTTCTTGAAGTTGCTCTTGACTACATTTATTGTGGATTGGCATTCTTGTTGAAACTGTTCATTTTGGGTTTTGCTTTGTTCGCTTGTTCTGCAAAACATTATCCCATATAGCACACTTCGTCCTATGTACATACATTTTTAGTACACTTTACGTACATTCGTCCGTGTACAAATATAGACGTACACAGTACGTACAATAATGTACAAACAGTCTAATGTATGTTATGTATGGATTTGACATTCACAGCTCTGTTAATAAATGATAACCCGTAATAGTTTTAAAGATTTGTTCAATTTAAAAATTGTGATTTAATAATGACAACGATAAACGTAAATAAAGCTAACTCTGGCAACTACGCTTAAGCATTGGCAACATTTCCTTGTGCTACGCGGTTTGCTGTTTGGCGCGTTATTGCCGTGTATTTCGTTTAGTATTGAATTAAGTGTTTTGTGTTGTTACAAAGGTTGTTAACTATAGGACTCAAGTACTTATTGGCTTGTTCATTGTGTATTCTTGTGTAACTACGAAGAAATCACGACAGAAAAAATTACACGGTAAGTCTCACAAATTACTAAAAACCTAACCTAGAAACCTCCTCCGTAGATCAATCACATTGGTTTTTTACGTCCATAAAGTTAGCCTCGAATATTTCTTAGCACCGAATGATGACGTCATCCGTGACGCAGGCGATGTAGTATGCGTTTGCTGAGATACAATAATTTACGTTTACAGAGTAGTTCAAGCTACTTATTGCATAATTCTATTAATAACTTGAATTATTTAAGTTGAATCATATTCAAACTAAATTTGCAAGTATTTAACGGATTACAATATAAATACACTAATACGAGACGTAACTAAACAATACACTATCAGTACGCGTATATTGAAATATATCATACGAATTGCTTCAAATTGTTTTATTTCCACAATGTAATAAATATAACAATAAATGTTTACTGATCTAAACAAATTGTTCATCAAAATAAGGAAATAAGCTAGAGTGCGATAAATAAATATACCGGTGTGCTCCATAAAATCGTATTAATTATGGATGACCTATCTGACAAAACTCGGAAATTTATTACTTTATAACTAGTATTTTTCTTACTACATTGGTAGGATTTGGGCTCTTGGGTATTTGCTATTGGAACTACTATTACGGGCTACCAACTTAAATGATGCTGTCACAAAATAATCTGTAATGCTGCATTAATTATGATGGAATGCTGTTTGAGTTGCCTATAAAGTAGAATATTATAAGTAAATAGATATAAATAAAATATAAAATATAGGTATTAAATGTAATTTCTTATATGAAATTAGAGCGTATCCTAACTTACAGCTAATGTATTTGTACTACAGATAAAAACAATAAAAAATTTTTATTTTACGAGCATTTAATAATTAATTAATAATTTACAAGACGCGACATTGATCAAATTAATGACTTTCTTTATGCTTAAGATAGATAAATGAAACGTTGCAAGGATGTTTATTATTACGTTTAACTAATACATACGGTTGGAAAATTATTTATAAATATTCTTCCCTAGCATACTTAGATCTCACCGTTAATGAAAGACAAAGATAACTCTTTTTCTATTTCAAATAAAACGATGAAACTTGGTAAAAATGTTTACTTGGACGTAACAAAAGGGCACCCCAAATTTCAGCCAAAATTTTAACTATAAATAGCCAAATTTGTTTATATTTCGTGTTTTACAAGACAAATAAGAAACTGTCGAATATTCAATAAAAAAAAGAATAACTCTTATTCTATTTAAAATAAAGCGATAAAACTTGGTAAGAATGTTTAGTTCGACGTAACAAAAATTCAGGCCAATTTTCCGCCAAAAATATCAACAATAAATGGCCATACCCAAGATCCCAAATGCCACGCTTGAGATAATAATTTTTTTCATTTTTGCAATTTGGCACCCAAAGTAAATAATTATCGTAGAAAATAAATATTTAAGTAAATTTTGTTAATAAATAAAACCAAATTTGATTATATTTCGTGTTTTACGAGAAAAATAAGAAAATATAGAAAATTTAATTATAAAAAGAATAACTCTCTTTCTATTTAAAATATCACAATAAAACTTGGTAAGAATGTTTAGTTCGACGTACCAAACATGCATGCCAATTTTCAGCCAAAAATATCAACAATAAAAGCCCATACCCAAGATCCCAAATGCCCCTCTTGAGTCAATAATTTTTTTCATTTTTGCAATTTGGCACCCAAAGTAAATAATTAACGTAGAAAATAAATATTTAAGTAAATTTTGTTAATAAATAAAACCAAATTTGATTATATTTCGTGTTTTACGAGAAAAATAAGAAAATATCGAAAATTTAATTATAAAAAGAATAACTCTCTTTCTATTTAAAATAACACAATAAAACTTGGTAAGAATGTTTAGTTCGACGTACCAAACATGCATGCCAATTTTCAGCCAAAAATATCAACAATAAAAGCCCATACCCAAGATCCCAAATGCCCCTCTTGTGACAATAATTTTTTCATTTTTTGCAATTTGGCACCTAAAGTAAATAATTAACGTAGAAAATAAAATTTAAGTAAATTTTGTTAATAAATAAAACCAAATTTGATTATATTTCGTGTTTTACGAGAAAAATAAAAAATATCGAAAATTTAATTATAAAAAGAATAACTCTCTTTCTATTTAAAATAACACAATAAAACTTGGTAAGAATGTTTAGTTCGACGTACCAAACATGCATGCCAATTTTCAGCCAAAAATATCAACAATAAAAGCCCATACCCAAGATCCCAAATGCCCCTCTTGTGACAATAATTTTTTCATTTTTTGCAATTTGGCACCTAAAGTAAATAATTAACGTAGAAAATAACAATTTAAGTAAATTTTGTTAATAAATAAAACCAAATTTGATTATATTTCGTGTTTTACGAGAAAAATAAGAAAATATCGAAAATTTAATTATAAAAAGAATAACTCTCTTTCTATTTAAAATAACACAATAAAACTTGGTAAGAATGTTTAGTTCGACGTACCAAACATGCATGCCAATTTTCAGCCAAAAATATCAACAATAAAAGCCCATACCCAAGATCCCAAATGCCCCTCTTGAGTCAATAATTTTTTCATTTTTTGCAATTTGGCACCCAAAGTAAATAATTAACGTAGAAAATAAATATTTAAGTAAATTTTGTTAATAAATAAAACCAAATTTGATTATATTTCGTGTTTTACGAGAAAAATAAGAAAATATCGAAAATTTAATTATAAAAAGAATAACTCTCTTTCTATTTAAAATATCACAATAAAACTTGGTAAGAATGTTTAGTTCGACGTACCAAACATGCATGCCAATTTTCAGCCAAAAATATCAACAATAAAAGCCCATACCCAAGATCCCAAATGCCCCTCTTGAGTCAATAATTTTTTTCATTTTTGCAATTTGGCACCCAAAGTAAATAATTAACGTAGAAAATAAATATTTAAGTAAATTTTGTTAATAAATAAAACCAAATTTGATTATATTTCGTGTTTTACGAGAAAAATAAGAAAATATCGAAAATTTAATTATAAAAAGAATAACTCTCTTTCTATTTAAAATAACACAATAAAACTTGGTAAGAATGTTTAGTTCGACGTACCAAACATGCATGCCAATTTTCAGCCAAAAATATCAACAATAAAAGCCCATACCCAAGATCCCAAATGCCCCTCTTGTGACAATAATTTTTTCATTTTTGCAATTTGGCACCTAAAGTAAATAATTAACGTAGAAAATAACAATTTAAGTAAATTTTGTTAATAAATAAAACCAAATTTGATTATATTTCGTGTTTTACGAGAAAAATAAGAAAATATCGAAAATTTAATTATAAAAAGAATAACTCTCTTTCTATTTAAAATAACACAATAAAACTTGGTAAGAATGTTTAGTTCGACGTACCAAACATGCATGCCAATTTTCAGCCAAAAATATCAACAATAAAAGCCCATACCCAAGATCCCAAATGCCCCTCTTGTGACAATAATTTTTTCATTTTTTGCAATTTGGCACCTAAAGTAAATAATTAACGTAGAAAATAACAATTTAAGTAAATTTTGTTAATAAATAAAACCAAATTTGATTATATTTCGTGTTTTACGAGAAAAATAAGAAAATATCGAAAATTTAATTATAAAAAGAATAACTCTCTTTCTATTTAAAATAACACAATAAAACTTGGTAAGAATGTTTAGTTCGACGTACCAAACATGCATGCCAATTTTCAGCCAAAAATATCAACAATAAAAGCCCATACCCAAGATCCCAAATGCCCCTCTTGAGTCAATAATTTTTTCATTTTTGCAATTTGGCACCCAAAGTAAATAATTAACGTAGAAAATAAATATTTAAGTAAATTTTGTTAATAAATAAAACCAAATTTGATTATATTTCGTGTTTTACGAGAAAAATAAGAAAATATCGAAAATTTAATTATAAAAAGAATAACTCTCTTTCTATTTAAAATATCACAATAAAACTTGGTAAGAATGTTTAGTTCGACGTACCAAACATGCATGCCAATTTTCAGCCAAAAATATCAACAATAAAAGCCCATACCCAAGATCCCAAATGCCCCTCTTGAGTCAATAATTTTTTCATTTTTGCAATTTGGCACCCAAAGTAAATAATTAACGTAGAAAATAAATATTTAAGTAAATTTTGTTAATAAATAAAACCAAATTTGATTATATTTCGTGTTTTACGAGAAAAATAAGAAAATATCGAAAATTTAATTATAAAAAGAATAACTCTCTTTCTATTTAAAATAACACAATAAAACTTGGTAAGAATGTTTAGTTCGACGTACCAAACATGCATGCCAATTTTCAGCCAAAAATATCAACAATAAAAGCCCATACCCAAGATCCCAAATGCCCCTCTTGAGTCAATAATTTTTTCATTTTTGCAATTTGGCACCCAAAGTAAATAATTAACGTAGAAAATAAATATTTAAGTAAATTTTGTTAATAAATAAAACCAAATTTGATTATATTTCGTGTTTTACGAGAAAAATAAGAAAATATCGAAAATTTAATTATAAAAAGAATAACTCTCTTTCTATTTAAAATAACACAATAAAACTTGGTAAGAATGTTTAGTTCGACGTACCAAACATGCATGCCAATTTTCAGCCAAAAATATCAACAATAAAAGCCCATACCCAAGATCCCAAATGCCCCTCTTGAGTCAATAATTTTTTCATTTTTGCAATTTGGCACCCAAAGTAAATAATTAACGTAGAAAATAAATATTTAAGTAAATTTTGTTAATAAATAAAACCAAATTTGATTATATTTCGTGTTTTACGAGAAAAATAAGAAAATATCGAAAATTTAATTATAAAAAAGAATAACTCTCTTTCTATTTAAAATAACACAATAAAACTTGGTAAGAATGTTTAGTTCGACGTACCAAACATGCATGCCAATTTTCAGCCAAAAATATCAACAATAAAAGCCCATACCCAAGATCCCAAATGCCCCTCTTGAGTCAATAATTTTTTCATTTTTTGCAATTTGGCACCCAAAGTAAATAATTAACGTAGAAAATAAATATTTAAGTAAATTTTGTTAATAAATAAAACCAAATTTGATTATATTTCGTGTTTTACGAGAAAAATAAGAAAATATCGAAAATTTAATTATAAAAAGAATAACTCTCTTTCTATTTAAAATAACACAATAAAACTTGGTAAGAATGTTTAGTTCGACGTACCAAACATGCATGCCAATTTTCAGCCAAAAATATCAACAATAAAAGCCCATACCCAAGATCCCAAATGCCCCTCTTGAGTCAATAATTTTTTCATTTTTGCAATTTGGCACCCAAAGTAAATAATTAACGTAGAAAATAAATATTTAAGTAAATTTTGTTAATAAATAAAACCAAATTTGATTATATTTCGTGTTTTACGAGAAAAATAAGAAAATATCGAAAATTTAATTATAAAAAGAATAACTCTCTTTCTATTTAAAATATCACAATAAAACTTGGTAAGAATGTTTAGTTCGACGTACCAAACATGCATGCCAATTTTCAGCCAAAAATATCAACAATAAAAGCCCATACCCAAGATCCCAAATGCCCCTCTTGTGACAATAATTTTTTCATTTTTGCAATTTGGCACCCAAAGTAAATAATTAACGTAGAAAATAAATATTTAAGTAAATTTTGTTAATAAATAAAACCAAATTTGATTATATTTCGTGTTTTACGAGAAAAATAAGAAAATATCGAAAATTTAATTATAAAAAGAATAACTCTCTTTCTATTTAAAATAACACAATAAAACTTGGTAAGAATGTTTAGTTCGACGTACCAAACATGCATGCCAATTTTCAGCCAAAAATATCAACAATAAAAGCCCATACCCAAGATCCCAAATGCCCCTCTTGAGTCAATAATTTTTTCATTTTTTGCAATTTGGCACCCAAAGTAAATAATTAACGTAGAAAATAAATATTTAAGTAAATTTTGTTAATAAATAAAACCAAATTTGATTATATTTCGTGTTTTACGAGAAAAATAAGAAAATATCGAAAATTTAATTATAAAAAGAATAACTCTCTTTCTATTTAAAATATCACAATAAAACTTGGTAAGAATGTTTAGTTCGACGTACCAAACATGCATGCCAATTTTCAGCCAAAAATATCAACAATAAAAGCCCATACCCAAGATCCCAAATGCCCCTCTTGTGACAATAATTTTTTCATTTTTGCAATTTGGCACCCAAAGTAAATAATTAACGTAGAAAATAAATATTTAAGTAAATTTTGTTAATAAATAAAACCAAATTTGATTATATTTCGTGTTTTACGAGAAAAATAAGAAAATATCGAAAATTTAATTATAAAAAGAATAACTCTCTTTCTATTTAAAATAACACAATAAAACTTGGTAAGAATGTTTAGTTTGACGTACCAAACATGCATGCCAATTTTCAGCCAAAAATATCAACAATAAAAGCCCATACCCAAGATCCCAAATGCCCCTCTTGTGACAATAATTTTTTCATTTTTTGCAATTTGGCACCCAAAGTAAATAATTAACGTAGAAAATAAATATTTAAGTAAATTTTGTTAATAAATAAAACCAAATTTGATTATATTTCGTGTTTTACGAGAAAAATAAGAAAATATCGAAAATTTAATTATAAAAAGAATAACTCTCTTTCTATTTAAAATAACACAATAAAACTTGGTAAGTATGTTTAGTTCGACGTACCAAACATGCATGCCAATTTTCAGCCAAAAATATCAACAATAAAAGCCCATACCCAAGATCCCAAATGCCCCTCTTGAGTCAATAATTTTTTCATTTTTTGCAATTTGGCACCCAAAGTAAATAATTAACGTAGAAAATAAATATTTAAGTAAATTTTGTTAATAAATAAAACCAAATTTGATTATATTTCGTGTTTTACGAGAAAAATAAGAAAATATCGAAAATTTAATTATAAAAAGAATAACTCTCTTTCTATTTAAAATATCACAATAAAACTTGGTAAGAATGTTTAGTTCGACGTACCAAACATGCATGCCAATTTTCAGCCAAAAATATCAACAATAAAAGCCCATACCCAAGATCCCAAATGCCCCTCTTGTGACAATAATTTTTTCATTTTTGCAATTTGGCACCTAAAGTAAATAATTAACGTAGAAAATAAAAATTTAAGTAAATTTTGTTAATAAATAAAACCAAATTTGATTATATTTCGTGTTTTACGAGAAAAATAAGAAAATATAGAAAATTTAATTATAAAAAGAATAACTCTCTTTCTATTTAAAATATCACAATAAAACTTGGTAAGAATGTTTAGTTCGACGTACCAAACATGCATGCCAATTTTCAGCCAAAAATATCAACAATAAAAGCCCATACCCAAGATCCCAAATGCCCCTCTTGTGACAATAATTTTTTCATTTTTTGCAATTTGGCACCTAAAGTAAATAATTAACGTAGAAAATAACAATTTAAGTAAATTTTGTTAATAAATAAAACCAAATTTGATTATATTTCGTGTTTTACGAGAAAAATAAGAAAATATCGAAAATTTAATTATAAAAAGAATAACTCTCTTTCTATTTAAAATATCACAATAAAACTTGGTAAGAATGTTTAGTTCGACGTACCAAACATGCATGCCAATTTTCAGCCAAAAATATCAACAATAAAAGCCCATACCCAAGATCCCAAATGCCCCTCTTGAGACAATAATTTTTTCATTTTTTGCAATTTGGCACCCAAAGTAAATAATTAACGTAGAAAATAAATATTTAAGTAAATTTTGTTAATAAATAAAACCAAATTTGATTATATTTCGTGTTTTACGAGAAAAATAAGAAAATATCGAAAATTTAATTATAAAAAGAATAACTCTCTTTCTATTTAAAATAACACAATAAAACTTGGTAAGAATGTTTAGTTCGACGTACCAAACATGCATGCCAATTTTCAGCCAAAAATATCAACAATAAAAGCCCATACCCAAGATCCCAAATGCCCCTCTTGAGTCAATAATTTTTTCATTTTTTGCAATTTGGCACCCAAAGTAAATAATTAACGTAGAAAATAAATATTTAAGTAAATTTTGTTAATAAATAAAACCAAATTTGATTATATTTCGTGTTTTACGAGAAAAATAAGAAAATATCGAAAATTTAATTATAAAAAGAATAACTCTCTTTCTATTTAAAATAACACAATAAAACTTGGTAAGAATGTTTAGTTCGACGTACCAAACATGCATGCCAATTTTCAGCCAAAAATATCAACAATAAAAGCCCATACCCAAGATCCCAAATGCCCCTCTTGTGACAATAATTTTTTCATTTTTGCAATTTGGCACCTAAAGTAAATAATTAACGTAGAAAATAACAATTTAAGTAAATTTTGTTAATAAATAAAACCAAATTTGATTATATTTCGTGTTTTACGAGAAAAATAAGAAAATATCGAAAATTTAATTATAAAAGAATAACTCTCTTTCTATTTAAAATAACACAATAAAACTTGGTAAGAATGTTTAGTTCGACGTACCAAACATGCATGCCAATTTTCAGCCAAAAATATCAACAATAAAAGCCCATACCCAAGATCCCAAATGCCCCTCTTGAGTCAATAATTTTTTTCATTTTTTGCAATTTGGCACCCAAAGTAAATAATTAACGTAGAAAATAAATATTTAAGTAAATTTTGTTAATAAATAAAACCAAATTTGATTATATTTCGTGTTTTACGAGAAAAATAAGAAAATATCGAAAATTTAATTATAAAAAGAATAACTCTCTTTCTATTTAAAATATCACAATAAAACTTGGTAAGAATGTTTAGTTCGACGTACCAAACATGCATGCCAATTTTCAGCCAAAAATATCAACAATAAAAGCCCATACCCAAGATCCCAAATGCCCCTCTTGTGACAATAATTTTTTCATTTTTTGCAATTTGGCACCCAAAGTAAATAATTAACGTAGAAAATAAATATTTAAGTAAATTTTGTTAATAAATAAAACCAAATTTGATTATATTTCGTGTTTTACGAGAAAAATAAGAAAATATCGAAAATTTAATTATAAAAAGAATAACTCTCTTTCTATTTAAAATAACACAATAAAACTTGGTAAGAATGTTTAGTTCGACGTACCAAACATGCATGCCAATTTTCAGCCAAAAATATCAACAATAAAAGCCCATACCCAAGATCCCAAATGCCCCTCTTGAGACAATAATTTTTTCATTTTTTGCAATTTGGCACCCAAAGTAAATAATTAACGTAGAAAATAAATATTTAAGTAAATTTTGTTAATAAATAAAACCAAATTTGATTATATTTCGTGTTTTACGAGAAAAATAAGAAAATATCGAAAATTTAATTATAAAAAGAATAACTCTCTTTCTATTTAAAATAACACAATAAAACTTGGTAAGAATGTTTAGTTCGACGTACCAAACATGCATGCCAATTTTCAGCCAAAAATATCAACAATAAAAGCCCATACCCAAGATCCCAAATGCCCCTCTTGTGACAATAATTTTTTCATTTTTTGCAATTTGGCACCCAAAGTAAATAATTAACGTAGAAAATAAATATTTAAGTAAATTTTGTTAATAAATAAAACCAAATTTGATTATATTTCGTGTTTTACGAGAAAAATAAGAAAATATCGAAAATTTAATTATAAAAAGAATAACTCTCTTTCTATTTAAAATATCACAATAAAACTTGGTAAGAATGTTTAGTTCGACGTACCAAACATGCATGCCAATTTTCAGCCAAAAATATCAACAATAAAAGCCCATACCCAAGATCCCAAATGCCCCTCTTGTGACAATAATTTTTTCATTTTTTGCAATTTGGCACCTAAAGTAAATAATTAACGTAGAAAATAAATATTTAAGTAAATTTTGTTAATAAATAAAACCAAATTTGATTATATTTCGTGTTTTACGAGAAAAATAAGAAAATATCGAAAATTTAATTATAAAAAGAATAACTCTCTTTCTATTTAAAATATCACAATAAAACTTGGTAAGAATGTTTAGTTCGACGTACCAAACATGCATGCCAATTTTCAGCCAAAAATATCAACAATAAAAGCCCATACCCAAGATCCCAAATGCCCCTCTTGTGACAATAATTTTTTCATTTTTGCAATTTGGCACCCAAAGTAAATAATTAACGTAGAAAATAAATATTTAAGTAAATTTTGTTAATAAATAAAACCAAATTTGATTATATTTCGTGTTTTACGAGAAAAATAAGAAAATATCGAAAATTTAATTATAAAAAGAATAACTCTCTTTCTATTTAAAATATCACAATAAAACTTGGTAAGAATGTTTAGTTCGACGTACCAAACATGCATGCCAATTTTCAGCCAAAAATATCAACAATAAAAGCCCATACCCAAGATCCCAAATGCCCCTCTTGAGACAATAATTTTTTCATTTTTTGCAATTTGGCACCCAAAGTAAATAATTAACGTAGAAAATAAATATTTAAGTAAATTTTGTTAATAAATAAAACCAAATTTGATTATATTTCGTGTTTTACGAGAAAAATAAGAAAATATCGAAAATTTAATTATAAAAAGAATAACTCTCTTTCTATTTAAAATATCACAATAAAACTTGGTAAGAATGTTTAGTTCGACGTACCAAACATGCATGCCAATTTTCAGCCAAAAATATCAACAATAAAAGCCCATACCCAAGATCCCAAATGCCCCTCTTGAGACAATAATTTTTTCATTTTTTGCAATTTGGCACCCAAAGTAAATAATTAACGTAGAAAATAAATATTTAAGTAAATTTTGTTAATAAATAAAACCAAATTTGATTATATTTCGTGTTTTACGAGAAAAATAAGAAAATATCGAAAATTTAATTATAAAAAGAATAACTCTCTTTCTATTTAAAATAACACAATAAAACTTGGTAAGAATGTTTAGTTCGACGTACCAAACATGCATGCCAATTTTCAGCCAAAAATATCAACAATAAAAGCCCATACCCAAGATCCCAAATGCCCCTCTTGTGACAATAATTTTTTCATTTTTTGCAATTTGGCACCTAAAGTAAATAATTAACGTAGAAAATAAATATTTAAGTAAATTTTGTTAATAAATAAAACCAAATTTGATTATATTTCGTGTTTTACGAGAAAAATAAGAAAATATCGAAAATTTAATTATAAAAAGAATAACTCTCTTTCTATTTAAAATATCACAATAAAACTTGGTAAGAATGTTTAGTTCGACGTACCAAACATGCATGCCAATTTTCAGCCAAAAATATCAACAATAAAAGCCCATACCCAAGATCCCAAATGCCCCTCTTGAGACAATAATTTTTTCATTTTTGCAATTTGGCACCCAAAGTAAATAATTAACGTAGAAAATAAATATTTAAGTAAATTTTGTTAATAAATAAAACCAAATTTGATTATATTTCGTGTTTTACGAGAAAAATAAGAAAATATCGAAAATTTAATTATAAAAAGAATAACTCTCTTTCTATTTAAAATATCACAATAAAACTTGGTAAGAATGTTTAGTTCGACGTACCAAACATGCATGCCAATTTTCAGCCAAAAATATCAACAATAAAAGCCCATACCCAAGATCCCAAATGCCCCTCTTGTGACAATAATTTTTTCATTTTTTGCAATTTGGCACCTAAAGTAAATAATTAACGTAGAAAATAAATATTTAAGTAAATTTTGTTAATAAATAAAACCAAATTTGATTATATTTCGTGTTTTACGAGAAAAATAAGAAAATATCGAAAATTTAATTATAAAAGAATAACTCTCTTTCTATTTAAAATATCACAATAAAACTTGGTAAGAATGTTTAGTTCGACGTACCAAACATGCATGCCAATTTTCAGCCAAAAATATCAACAATAAAAGCCCATACCCAAGATCCCAAATGCCCCTCTTGTGACAATAATTTTTTCATTTTTGCAATTTGGCACCTAAAGTAAATAATTAACGTAGAAAATAAATATTTAAGTAAATTTTGTTAATAAATAAAACCAAATTTGATTATATTTCGTGTTTTACGAGAAAAATAAGAAAATATCGAAAATTTAATTATAAAAAGAATAACTCTCTTTCTATTTAAAATATCACAATAAAACTTGGTAAGAATGTTTAGTTCGACGTACCAAACATGCATGCCAATTTTCAGCCAAAAATATCAACAATAAAAGCCCATACCCAAGATCCCAAATGCCCCTCTTGTGACAATAATTTTTTCATTTTTTGCAATTTGGCACCCAAAGTAAATAATTAACGTAGAAAATAAATATTTAAGTAAATTTTGTTAATAAATAAAACCAAATTTGATTATATTTCGTGTTTTACGAGAAAAATAAGAAAATATCGAAAATTTAATTATAAAAGAATAACTCTCTTTCTATTTAAAATAACACAATAAAACTTGGTAAGAATGTTTAGTTCGACGTACCAAACATGCATGCCAATTTTCAGCCAAAAATATCAACAATAAAAGCCCATACCCAAGATCCCAAATGCCCCTCTTGAGTCAATAATTTTTTCATTTTTTGCAATTTGGCACCCAAAGTAAATAATTAACGTAGAAAATAAATATTTAAGTAAATTTTGTTAATAAATAAAACCAAATTTGATTATATTTCGTGTTTTACGAGAAAAATAAGAAAATATCGAAAATTTAATTATAAAAAGAATAACTCTCTTTCTATTTAAAATAACACAATAAAACTTGGTAAGAATGTTTAGTTCGACGTACCAAACATGCATGCCAATTTTCAGCCAAAAAATATCAACAATAAAAGCCCATACCCAAGATCCCAAATGCCCCTCTTGTGACAATAATTTTTTCATTTTTTGCAATTTGGCACCCAAAGTAAATAATTAACGTAGAAAATAAATATTTAAGTAAATTTTGTTAATAAATAAAACCAAATTTGATTATATTTCGTGTTTTACGAGAAAAATAAGAAAATATCGAAAATTTAATTATAAAAAGAATAACTCTCTTTCTATTTAAAATAACACAATAAAACTTGGTAAGAATGTTTAGTTCGACGTACCAAACATGCATGCCAATTTTCAGCCAAAAATATCAACAATAAAAGCCCATACCCAAGATCCCAAATGCCCCTCTTGAGTCAATAATTTTTTCATTTTTGCAATTTGGCACCCAAAGTAAATAATTAACGTAGAAAATAAATATTTAAGTAAATTTTGTTAATAAATAAAACCAAATTTGATTATATTTCGTGTTTTACGAGAAAAATAAGAAAATATCGAAAATTTAATTATAAAAGAATAACTCTCTTTCTATTTAAAATATCACAATAAAACTTGGTAAGAATGTTTAGTTCGACGTACCAAACATGCATGCCAATTTTCAGCCAAAAATATCAACAATAAAAGCCCATACCCAAGATCCCAAATGCCCCTCTTGAGACAATAATTTTTTTCATTTTTGCAATTTGGCACCCAAAGTAAATAATTAACGTAGAAAATAAATATTTAAGTAAATTTTGTTAATAAATAAAACCAAATTTGATTATATTTCGTGTTTTACGAGAAAAATAAGAAAATATCGAAAATTTAATTATAAAAGAATAACTCTCTTTCTATTTAAAATAACACAATAAAACTTGGTAAGAATGTTTAGTTCGACGTACCAAACATGCATGCCAATTTTCAGCCAAAAATATCAACAATAAAAGCCCATACCCAAGATCCCAAATGCCCCTCTTGAGTCAATAATTTTTCATTTTTTGCAATTTGGCACCCAAAGTAAATAATTAACGTAGAAAATAAATATTTAAGTAAATTTTGTTAATAAATAAAACCAAATTTGATTATATTTCGTGTTTTACGAGAAAAATAAGAAAATATCGAAAATTTAATTATAAAAGAATAACTCTCTTTCTATTTAAAATAACACAATAAAACTTGGTAAGAATGTTTAGTTCGACGTACCAAACATGCATGCCAATTTTCAGCCAAAAATATCAACAATAAAGCCCATACCCAAGATCCCAAATGCCCCTCTTGAGTCAATAATTTTTTCATTTTTGCAATTTGGCACCCAAAGTAAATAATTAACGTAGAAAATAAATATTTAAGTAAATTTTGTTAATAAATAAAACCAAATTTGATTATATTTCGTGTTTTACGAGAAAAATAAGAAAATATCGAAAATTTAATTATAAAAGAATAACTCTCTTTCTATTTAAAATAACACAATAAAACTTGGTAAGAATGTTTAGTTCGACGTACCAAACATGCATGCCAATTTTCAGCCAAAAATATCAACAATAAAGCCCATACCCAAGATCCCAAATGCCCCTCTTGTGACAATAATTTTTTCATTTTTGCAATTTGGCACCTAAAGTAAATAATTAACGTAGAAAATAAATATTTAAGTAAATTTTGTTAATAAATAAAACCAAATTTGATTATATTTCGTGTTTTACGAGAAAAATAAGAAAATATCGAAAATTTAATTATAAAAAGAATAACTCTCTTTCTATTTAAAATAACACAATAAAACTTGGTAAGAATGTTTAGTTCGACGTACCAAACATGCATGCCAATTTTCAGCCAAAAATATCAACAATAAAAGCCCATACCCAAGATCCCAAATGCCCCTCTTGTGACAATAATTTTTTTCATTTTTTGCAATTTGGCACCTAAAGTAAATAATTAACGTAGAAAATAAATATTTAAGTAAATTTTGTTAATAAATAAAACCAAATTTGATTATATTTCGTGTTTTACGAGAAAAATAAGAAAATATCGAAAATTTAATTATAAAAAGAATAACTCTCTTTCTATTTAAAATAACACAATAAAACTTGGTAAGAATGTTTAGTTCGACGTACCAAACATGCATGCCAATTTTCAGCCAAAAATATCAACAATAAAAGCCCATACCCAAGATCCCAAATGCCCCTCTTGAGTCAATAATTTTTTCATTTTTGCAATTTGGCACCTAAAGTAAATAATTAACGTAGAAAATAAATATTTAAGTAAATTTTGTTAATAAATAAAACCAAATTTGATTATATTTCGTGTTTTACGAGAAAAATAAGAAAATATCGAAAATTTAATTATAAAAGAATAACTCTCTTTCTATTTAAAATATCACAATAAAACTTGGTAAGAATGTTTAGTTCGACGTACCAAACATGCATGCCAATTTTCAGCCAAAAATATCAACAATAAAAGCCCATACCCAAGATCCCAAATGCCCCTCTTGTGACAATAATTTTTTCATTTTTGCAATTTGGCACCTAAAGTAAATAATTAACGTAGAAAATAAATATTTAAGTAAATTTTGTTAATAAATAAAACCAAATTTGATTATATTTCGTGTTTTACGAGAAAAATAAGAAAATATCGAAAATTTAATTATAAAAAGAATAACTCTCTTTCTATTTAAAATAACACAATAAAACTTGGTAAGAATGTTTAGTTCGACGTACCAAACATGCATGCCAATTTTCAGCCAAAAATATCAACAATAAAGCCCATACCCAAGATCCCAAATGCCCCTCTTGTGACAATAATTTTTTCATTTTTGCAATTTGGCACCTAAAGTAAATAATTAACGTAGAAAATAAATATTTAAGTAAATTTTGTTAATAAATAAAACCAAATTTGATTATATTTCGTGTTTTACGAGAAAAATAAGAAAATATCGAAAATTTAATTATAAAAAGAATAACTCTCTTTCTATTTAAAATATCACAATAAAACTTGGTAAGAATGTTTAGTTCGACGTAATAAGAAGGCATGTAAACTTCAGAAAAAAATAACAATTGGACTATGTTTCTATATAAGTTTATTACTGTTTTACATATAGAATAAGGTATAAGCAAGTATAAGTTTCACAAAGGATTATACATCACAATTTTAGTAAGAGATTCACTAAAACGTTGTACAAAATAGATTCATAAAAACTACAAACTTTAACATTTATTTTATTTTCGCATTCTTTAGGATCCGATTAGATATTCTATGAGACTGTCATATCGAAGGCCTGTCTGGTAGGAGACGTGGTAACTCAAGAAAATGAAGAACACATATTAATTACTAGATGAAGTATTAGATAATACATAAATAGTACATGTAACTGAAAACAAAAATTACACCATTACCGAGCGTTTGATACAAAAATTCTTCGTACATATATAGGTACTATTTATACTCTGAAAATTCTCCAAGCATTTATTTTGCTAAACTTATTAAATGCATGAATTTCCACATCACCTTTTAGGAGGTATCATGCTCGATGCGTTAAACTTATTTTTTTACATGGTTTAGTTCGCCAATAGCCCTATCATTTCCATGATTTCGGCTGACCTATTAATGGACAAAGTCCAAGAGTCTAGCCTACTTATAGCTGAAATGAAAACCTAAATATTAAAAAAAAAGTATTAGATTACAAAAATTAAATATTAAAGATACACTATTAAATACTGACAACTTATAACAATACATTTCTAAAAATTAACTACAAATTTAAAAACTTATACTAAACACTCATTACATTGACAATTTAATCTATCGGCGTCCATTGGATTTCTTCCTATTCCCGGATATGCTCGTCCTACATCCTCCATGAAACGCAGGCACTTCGCCGTACGTCCATCGTATCGTTTGAGAATATTCCGCCGGTACATCCATTCGCCGATATAACCAGGTACATGATCCAGCGAAGTGCAAGACTTAAGGGTGTCCTTCAGATCCCGCCAAGATCTTTCGCAGGTGTTCGTGTGCACCCTGAAAGGAACGACATCCGGCTGAGGAGGAGGGCCGACCCATTTCTTGTCCAAGCAGTTCTCGTCAAGCCATCCATCTGGAATTTAAAAAGGTTCCTCACCTTGGGGGGTTCACGAAGTGCTGTGAATGATTGACGGTACCGTGAGCTTCAAACATTCGGCCGAATACATTGTAGGCACGCCACTGGTCAGAACAAACTATGGATTCCGGGTGAATACACTCTTGAGCGATGGGCAGAAGGGTATCTGCGTTTCTCCTATCGACCAGTACTCCAAAGCGTTGTCTTGTTGCCCTGCTAATCCCACCGAAAAGCCAGTGTTGTCGCCACATGGGCAATCTTCCTACGTCATATTTCCTCCGGAAAAGGTGGGTCTCGTCGACCTCAACGACGTCATCGGGTCCTCCAATTTGGCCTAACTCGTGCCAGGCAATCTTTGTCGCCACGTCTCGAAAATAGCTGTACCAAGCTACTGCCGTGTCGGACGCTATATCCAATTGTTCCGCCATCTTGCCTAACGGTTCTTCTACAACCCACAGGTACATAGCCATCAATAGCTTGTAGGCTCCCACGTCCCGTAGTCGTACCCTTTCCAAGAAAGTGTTGCAGGTACCTTCCTTCTTATGACGTGGAGGGGCAAGACAGCGGTATCTCCAACCCAGCGTTCTGGTCATGTCGGTGATGGTCCCCATTTCCACTTGACAAGGCAGGCATCTCTTCGGCGTAGCACGAGTGGGAATTACTTGCAGATGTTGAAATAAGGCGATTGCTAAACGGTTAGCCTCTTGCTGTTCCTCCGGGGTATCCCTGTATCCAAAAAAACACCAAAATCGTACAAGGTTAAATTGTAGCGATTTAACAAACGATCCATTATAAAAAAAATACAAAATATACTTAAGTACAAAACTAATTAAATGTAGTTTATAAGCTCGGTATTTGTAGTGACAACAGAAGAACCATGTGGATAAAACGAATTCAAGATTCGAGTGGTTATTTTAATTCCCAGCCATTATTTTATAAGAGTTTAATGATGTAATGAAACAAGAGTGGGAAAAATATAAGAATTGTTATCATTCAAAGTAGCAAAACAAAATTACCTTCGTACGATAAATAACAAGAATTTCAGGACTTCATGCTTTAATAACAAGAGGTAATTCTATATCTGTGAGTAAGCCTAATCTTTCCGTTCATGATACCATTGGTCATTAAAAAATTGCATTTGTTTATATTAGCACCGCATTTCAAGCAAAACAAAATTAGAGTAATGCTGAGATACTCGTCCGTTAAGACACATATAATAAAATAATCAGCAAATCTGCAGTGCTACAAAAACTCGTCGTCATCATGAAAGCGTAAATATTAAACGTTTCACACACTCCTTTAATCACGAAACAAAATTAACTGCCATAATTTATTTTTTTGCCGTGATATTATCAAAACCATAGGTATGATTTTGATGCGCAAATAAATAAATTGCATTATCTATATAGAATTCTCATTTAAACAATTTTTTCTAGGCCGCAATTTCTTTTCACTTTTCTGTCTGGGGTAAAAATCAAACAAAATAATTTGTCAACACGATTAGCACAAAGACGATTGTACTATTTTATTAATGCTTGGTATGGATATCGTGTTTTTTTTATAACACGGGAAAGTTGATTACATTTTGGGTATACTTAATCTGAATGGCGTAAAGGACACTTTAGAGAACTACGTTTAATTTCTTATATGTTTCTATTTCTTACTCACACCTTGTTTCTAATTTTATTTAATTATACAAAAACAGATGTTTAAATAACGTTATCGAAATCTTTTAAAGTCATTGATTAGGAATTTGCGGGTGAGAAACATTGCAATTGAAGGTTGTTCGTACGTTTTACCATTGATTATGTTTTACACCAAGTTGAATTATTAGGGCGTTGACAAAAATTATACACGTAGACTTGACATGAAGTGTCTTATATTTGCAAACACCTGATTCATTTGTTTTATCTGTTTTGACCCAACATAATGAGCGAACTCGTACCAGAAGTGCAGTCGTGTTTTTATGTATGGTTTTATTATTTTGTCTAGAATGAAATGAAAGTCGATTTCATTTACTATGACATTTTATTAATATTTATTATGTCTTATTGAAATGCGTTCAAAATGTTTTATATCAAATACAACACATAATTTTCTTAGTATAATGATAGATTTTGAAAAAATCGGTATTATTTTCACTATTTAAACACTATTAGACCAAACTGAAAATTTTCACTCTTCTTTTTTTAATTTTTTCGAAGAATTACAGTTATACGTTAAAATGTAGCAAAAAAATTCTAAAAAATCTACTCGAAAATGACGTTAACCCACATAGATTTAAGATTTTAAAAATATTTAGAAAATATTTGTTTGAACATTTTTGTTTCATATAAAAGTTTGTAATTTAATTATACACAACCTTTGTTTAAACTATTTTTGATCCGATAAGTAATTAATGAGAACCACACTAACAGTTGTTTATTAACCTGCTTTTAAACATTTTACCATTCAATTAAATGAAACTTATTTAACAGTAGTTATTATTTTAACACGTTTTTAAAACTAAAATAAGTTACATATTCGATTTCTGAAGATGTCCACCATTCTGTTGCAAGCAGAATTATTATTAACAATTTTTTTATTTTGGATTTGGTTAGTATTATAGAGGTGGTTTGGTTACATGCTTACCTTATTCTATAAATTAGGTCTTCCAAATCTTGAGAAGCAATTTTATAAACCTTATCTTGGATAAAACGCCACATGAAAAAATACATAGGAGCGGCTTTCATCGGACCATAAATTTTTTGCAAATATCGACAACGCCTCCAGCGTCTTAGTAACCAACGGCAAAATATTTTACGTTTGCAAAAATTCGTTGGCCTCAGATGTTGCACTTTCGTGTATCGATAGGGTCTGAGCTTATGATGACGCAAAATTTTTTTAGTCGAATTCTTAGACACCTTCGTTTCTTTTTCAATTTCGCTAAAAGAGACCTCTCCTTTATTGACCTTATTGTATTCTACATTTCCTAAAATATTTATAGTTCATTTATATCTGATATGGTATAGTCCACAAACCCAGCCCAAAAATAATTTGGTTATCCAAAAAAAAAATTAAAACAAAATGTCGTATAGAGTTTAAGAACCTCTATAATTTTTATTGAAAAGATACCTAAAAATCTTAAAACTTCCTTGTTGTTTAAAAATTATCTATGTTCAAAACAAAAGTGGATGAAACGTACCTAATACGTTTGTTTTATCTTCCCAGTTCTCTGCCGTTACAGTTGCTCCTCGTTTGGAAGGATTTTGAAATAATCCTGTAGCAGCAAATTTCGCTGAGCCTTGTAAAAATTGTTCGATTTGGTAAGCGTTTTCGTACGTTTGAAGCGCTCTTTCAGCATTTCGAAACGCTTTTGCATAACATAAAATTAAATCCAATTTTTTATTATTTGAAAACGCTGTCATGCTTGTTTAAACTTACATTGACAGATGAGTTACAATTCATAGGCTTTTATGAACAATTATGTTTCTTGTTGCTTTCTAAACCATCCATTTAAAAAAAAACTCAATTAAAACCTTAATTATATTTTTTTACCATTAAAATATAAACAAAAATGTCGATATGTAATACCTACATGGTTAAAATCGGAAATCAAAGTTTTTTGTAAAAATAGAATAAAATACACAAGCCCGAATTTAAAAAGTTATTTGATGGTAATACCTCAAAAACTAGACTTTTCTTAAAAAGATACCAAATTGAAGAACGTAAAAAATCCAAAAGTTGGCTTTTTTCTGTAAAAATTATACTTTTTGAAATATTTGATTATATGGTTTTAAGCAATTTCTCGAGAAAACCCCTGTAGCTCGGAATAAATTATTTTTCTTTAATCTGGAAGCAGATTTTCGATAACCCCAAAAACTGCACACTGTGTTTAATTTGACCGACCTTGAATATGTATTAATATAGGTTTTTGTAGTGTATCATTTATTTTTGTTTTCGTGTGGGATTAAAAAACCAATAACAAGTTATATTCTTGAGAAACTAGTTAGAAGTTTCCGAACTTTACGAAAAAAATAATTAGATTGAATATTTACTCCCTATGCAAAAAGAACAATAAAGTAGAAGTTTTGCGGTTTATGGAAAATTTGAGACCATTGAAATTAGATGATTTTAATTTTTGTACCAATTTTTCATTATATCTGTGTTTGGGTATTTTGATTGAATATTGCATTATCATCGAAAATGATTGATTGCAATTAAAAATTTTAGATTTTTAGTATACAAGATTTGAAAAT
This sequence comes from Abscondita cerata, assembly GCA_030710515.1. NCBI lineage: Eukaryota > Metazoa > Arthropoda > Insecta > Coleoptera > Lampyridae > Abscondita > Abscondita cerata. The sequence goes on from JALBCR010000819.1 coordinate 99,488, forward strand.
AAGAAACAAATGAAGTAAAGTAAGAGATATTATAACAATAAAGAAAGGCAATTAAAAATATATTACTTAAATGTTTTGTGAATGGGGATACCGGAAATATTAGGTGTCAGTGAAGTTCAATAAAAGACCTTAAAATAAATTGCAACAATAAACAAAAGCAATTAGAAACATATTATTTAAATTCTATTGAACGTCAAAACCTTTACCTATTCTTTGCATTTAATCGCTGCTCAAGTACTTTTAAAATAATCCTTCTATTGCAGTGTCATTATTCGAAATACTTTGCCTAATTGTCCTTTATTGTTCTTATTGTGTAGGGAGTAAATATTCAAACTAATTATAAATATCTCATGTCGTTGGCGTTAATCTTTTGTAAAAATTTTCACTCGAACAATTCAACAGACTTTAGAGCAAAAATTTAATAATAGATGGCGCTGAAGTTAGTCAATATGGACGCTTATTTGAGGATAACTCCACAATAACACAAGGTATATGTGTTAATAAATTGTTGATTTTGTTGAATTTCAAAGCTTATTGTTTTTCAAAATGGTGTTAGTTGATCTTTCCGACATAATTAATTACGTAGGTGTTGGTGTGCGTCCTATTAAAGAAGGAGAAGCTGTTCTTAAAGCAAACCACATTGTAATGTGTGGTGAACTTGAGAAAAAATAATTGGTTTATGTTTACAAACTTCTTCATTAGCTAGTCATCCTCATAAAATTGAGATTGAATTACATGAAGGTAATATTAATGCTAGGGTAAGAATAAATGTAAATTCTGTTTAATTTCAGAGGTTACAAAATGGAATTGTTTATGTTCCTGTAAAGCAGGAGCCTCCGGTCGTTGCAAGCATGTAGTTGCCTTATTATTATATGTGTATAGGTAGGCGATAACAATAATTTTTAATGTATTGCAAAATACTCATTAGCATTGATTATAAACTTAATTAATGTTATTAGGTACTTACTCATAATACAATTACATAAATAAATTTTTAGACTTGATGAAGATTTGGCTAAACTGTCTTCTACAGAAGTAGAACAACAGTGGGGTAAAATTAAAACTAATAATACTAATTCTGTAGAAGTTATTTGCATTGAACAGTATTGCCATGTGAAGGCAAGTGAAGATGTTCCTATTTCTAAAGAACTTTTAGATAATTTCTTTAAGGATTATTTGACAGGTAACAAGATTATTTTTACAAGTGATTACAATTTACTGATTAATTTGTTTTGCTTCGGTTGTGTAAGATACATTTGGTACGAATGTAAGCAATAGGAAGTTAATAATTACCATAGATGTACCTCACAATCTCAACCGAAACAAACAAATGATGTAAATAAACTTTTATTACACTGGTATTGTAATGTTTTTTGGGGACTTTGTTGTTTCTCAAGATTGTTCTCGTCTTATAACAGTTGTAATGCTAGTTGTATATTTATATTTCAAATGAGCTTCAGTAACATTTCCGTGAAGATATGTTACAGCTGCTCCCGATTCAGAAATTAACCTGCACATTAGGCAACGTAATCAGTTACAAAATCTACCACTACCAGCTGTACATGAAAAACTAATTCATTCTAATATTTTAAAAGTACACCTGCAGCAATTTTTAGGGTGTAATTTCCTCTCATTAGATCTTGCCCTTCATTTCGAAGAATTTTATAATAGGAACATACAAATATCAATCGAAGAAGCGGTGCATCTGGCTAAAAGTACTGTTGACCAGGCCAAATGTCCATTATGGTTTAATGAAAGGAAGAAAAGAATTACTGCCAGCCGAGCATATGAAATATTTACATATTGTAAAAATCCATCGCAGGATTGGAGTAAAAGTTAAATCAACTCGTGAACCAAAATTTTTGGAAATGCAGCAACAAGGCATGGACAACACTACGAAGAATATGCAAGAATTAAATATACAAAAGAAACCGGAAGGAATGTTATCAAATGTGGATTAGTCGTCAATCCCGCAGTACCATGGATAGCAGGTAGCCCAGATGGCTTAATCGTAGAAGATGCGCTGATTACCAAAATTATTGAAATTAAATGTCCTGTGAAAGGTTCCAAAGCGAATATTAACTCTGTGATAATAAACGGTGACCTTAATTATATAGAATTTAATAGTAATGTACATTCATTAAAAAAAACCATAAATACTATGGCCAAATTCAGGTTTTATTAGGACTATTAAATTTAAAAATTGTGATTTAATATTATATAGTAGTTTTGATGATTCAATAGTAATTATTAATATAGAATTTAACGAATCATTTTTATAGAAATGATAACCGACTTGCACTTTGCGTACTTTGTGTTTTACCTACCATTTTTGTGAATAATGTCGATCAATTTGAATTAAAATAAATATAGCAAAATGTAGAAATTTTATTATAAATACAATACCTACACTACCTATTATTTTAAAAACATAATTAAGTGATTTCCAAGTGTTCACTAGGACTATAATCTACATAAATTTATCTTTGTTTAAAATTGGTTCAGATAAGTTACATAAACCGGTAATAATTATCATCACATCATTTAAAACTGGAAGTAATGACCATTGATATTTATGCCGTAATATTGCAAATGACTTTAATCTCTGAATTCTTCTCTCGACATGAATTCGAGCTCTTGCTATTGAAGCAGTATCTTCGCTTCCTTCTTCGTAAATTGTGTCCTATTCTTACCTAGAAATGGTGGACGAATTAGTTGAATAAAATGTTCGGAACATTCTTTATCGATTAAGAAACCCCTGTCCACCATTAGGGCATCTTGTCCTGGTACAAAGGCTTGAATCAAGTTCTCTTTATTAAAAATTGCCTTATCGGATGCTCGTCCGCCATATGGTTTACTTAGGAAAGTAATCATACCTGACGGTGAAACGCCAATTAAGAATTTTATTGTATGATCTTTCTTATATAAGGAATATGTCCGGATTCTGCATTTTAAACACTGACTTTTCTGCAAGGTTACTTCAGTGCAATCTATAACCATCCTACATTTTGTATAATTCTTAAAACACTTCGGCATGTTGCCAAGCACTTCCTCTTTGATGGAAAACGTATGAATTTTCTCAATAATCCACTCAAAACTTTACAAGTACTTAAAAAATATGTTCGACATAGAGTATCACTAACATTAAATAATATTGCTAAAAAGCGAAATGTCAGACCTAATTTTAATTTCATTAAAGTTAATAAAATTTTTTTTCTAGCACAAAATTGTTTTTTGCCAATAATTATTTCCATGTAATTTGCCATTACATTAAATAATTTCAAATTGCTGATGCCTGTGCAAAATCTTATCCGAAATTCAGTATTAATCACATCTGCAATATTAAATTCTAATTTGTCAATGAACGTGTTAACTTGTATACACTTTCCTTCAGTTACAAGTATATTAGAATTGGGTGTTGAACTGATTGTGTTAACTGATGTTGAACTACTAGCACTTCCATTTTCCATTGTACTGCTACTAAATGATACTAAAGTTAATGCTGCTTGCAAATGGTGTTCGGCTTCTTTTGCATTTCTCGATAACTGCAATCGTTTTTCTAATCGCATGTCTCTTTGGCTTGCTAGTCCATTTGTTATTTTATCAAATTTTCTAACTGGCAAATTTTTATTTGGTAATGCTCCTTTTTGAGTGAACGTTTTTACATGGTACATCTATAACAGAAATAGCGTTGATCACCTGTCTATAGTTTTTACATTTATAATAAAATAAATATTAAATTAATAACTAATAAGTACTTATAAATAAAGTATATGTTGTAAACGATAGTGGTCAGATAAACAATTAACTTACTTGGTAAAATAAAATCTTCCTTATCAAAATGCGAACTACAAACTTTCATCGAGGTTGTAATGTTTTTGTCGATTCGCAGCAATATTTGCCATTGTTTGCGTACATTTTTGTTTTGGGAAAACCGTGCATAGAAACATTGTTAAAATAATAATTTTTGCATTGTGGCACACAGCAATAATGATGGCTTTTAGATTTTCTTTTCAAAGTACACTTGTTTTCTGACGCCATTGCTGTAATTTATCCTCAAATGAGTAGTGTATGTTTTCGCCACTTGGAACCGCCACTTTACATTTCGATTCCCATTTAAAAAGTGTAAGCATAAATTAGAGTAGGGTATTAAGACAGCCTGTAAAAATTATTGTTGCTAACTTCTTTAACGCAACTGTAGAACGTTTTAAGATTAAATTTTTTTCCTTTTAAACGTAAAGTTTGTTGGAAGGGAAGGGAATTTTAAGCCTTAGGATTAGCATAAACTATTTATGTTAACGTGCCGCTCTTTTCCGAAAACTACCTTGGGAACTACAGTTCAATGTCCGGCAATACTACCCTTCTTTAAATAGGCATATTGTATTCCGTTTGAAAATTTTTATCGGTTAAGTAAAAAAATTTATAAGCTACAATTTCTACCTGGACATGTCTATTTTCACTGACGATGACTGTACATCCTCAAGCAAAGTTTTCACAGATACGAATTTCGCAATTTTATTCGTAAAAACATGGCGATTCGATGCGTACGTCGATTCGATACTCGGAATTTCGTAAAAACGATACGATTTTTAGTTTGTATTTTACAGTTTTGTGGTTTTAGTATTCAATTAATTATGGTTGTACACTAGCTATAAAGCGTACATGACATTCAGCTCTAGAACTGTGACGGTTTCCTCGTTCGAAAAATTTTCGTAATTATGGTAGTTATTAAATTTAACTAGTAGTATTTCAAATATCTTTTTATCCATACGCAAAATTAAAATAGCCATCTACTATCTTGATCAGTTTATCGAAATTATAATAATCTTCCTGAAGCTTCCTGTTCAGAAAAATATCCCGCGCCCACATTCTTTCTTTTTTGACTTTCTTTGTTCTTTTACCGATATTTGTTTTTAACAAATACAGTAAACATAAATTACGAAGATTCTTTCTTGCGATACACCACAATTAATCATACTTTTAAATCAAAAGTAACAGAAAAACAAGATAATAAAGAGAGATATACGATTTCCATCCGAATTAAAGTAATTTTAATATTTTTCGAATTTCCGACGGCCATGTTTTTCGGACTAAAATTGCAAAGTTCATAGGTATCTGTGAAAACTAGGCTTTACACCCTTATGATGATACCAACTATTTTAAAGATTAAACCATAAACTATATTGATTGCTGAAATGAAGTAAATTCTTTTCACTGCCGCATAAACGCGTAGTATATCAACTTTAATGTCAACGGCCCTATTGTTTACGTTTAAAGCACGTAATTAGTGATTTCTTTTATTTCGCATATGGTATTAAGTTATCAAAATAGTTTTTAAAATATTACATTTATAACATTGTTGTTGTAGTTTCACGAATGCTTATATAAACAAAATCGAACTTTAGTAAGCCAAGTTTGAAGTTTCAATGATGGTGTAAACATTTGTTGTCAACTTTGAAAACTACGGACATCATTTAATAATCGCATTAAAAAAGAAATGGTATTCAATAATGGAAAACATTAATTTCATACATTCATACTCTTAGAAAAATTAACAAATCGATGTGATAAAGAAATAAAAAACTTCCGCCTAATTCTAATGCTTCTCTTCAAATTCAATAAAAGTATTTAACACTACGTTTCGGAAACAGATATAACATTTTACCATAATAAAAACATCAGGAGAAAATACTCAGCAATCATAAAATTGAACAAAGCTGCTGGTTTCGATGGAATACATTTAGAATTTCTGAAAAATTTAGGCTAGTATTCTTTGAAATGTCTACTTATGTTTTCCAACGATATTTATAATACACGCCAAATTGAAAGTAAAATTTCTACCCGTATTTAAAAGCATACGTCATAGCGTTTTTACATGATTTTGTCGAATACCCTTCAATGACCGGCAGTTTACAAAATTGTACTTTCAGCTAAGAAGATCCTTCAAAAATATTTATGTTTTTCAACAATAAGAGGATTAAGTTAGGTAGTCCAACCTTAGATAGCCCGCAAATGCAGCATATCAGGTACCTTTCATTACTTTTACATTGTTAACTCTTATTTTGCAGTTATTTCCCGGAACGTTTTTAAAAATCTTTATGACCCATTTTGTTGGGCATTATACGCATTTTATAGAAAGTCGTAAACAAGTTTTACGTTTTGGGACTTTAGGCGACAGCTTACCCCACCCCACCCAGCTTTAAAAGATTACATTTTTCAAGTTTTTACCATGTTTTGTAACATATTGAATTTGGATTAGTTGAATACTGTATTTCGTATAGTTTGTGTGTGTTGGTTTTTGTACAGTTTTCGGTGTTTTGTCTGTTTCTGTGTTAGTAATATAATTATATATTATGCCACAATTAGATAAATTAGATAACTTTAATATTATAGGTGATAGCAATGCTAGAAATATATGTAATTTTCTAGAATTCCGCGGCATTAGAATAAATAAAAAGTTGTGAAAGGTGGTTGGACTTTCAAAAATATTCGTCAAATAACACGGAGGATGAAATTTGATTCGCCTGTTTTAGTAATTTGTGGTATTAATGATTTAAGAAAAATAAAATCTAAATCTAAATTTAAAGCAGCTGTGCGCCTTTTTTTACGTTTGGTACAGAGCAACCAACATGTTTATTTTACAGAAATAACTCCTCATCGTTATTTGGGGGATATTTATGAGAGTAGAGTAAAACCGTATAATAAGATTTTAAACAATGTTGTGAAAATGAATCCCGAAAAGTTTCATATTGTAAAATTTCCGCGTAGATGCAACAATTTGTTAAGAGACAATGTTCATTTCAATGAAAATGGTTTTCATTACATCGTCAATTCTATTAATTTGTAAAGGGGCCTTTTCGGGATTGCATTTTGTATATTAGTATTTTTTTGTATTGAATAATTGAATCTTTTTGTAGTTTTAAATAGAGGCTTGGGTATGGGCTTTTATTGTTGATATTTTTGGCTGAAAATTGGCATGCATGTTTGGTACGTCGAACTAAACATACTTACCAAGTTATATTGTGATATTTTAAATAGAAAGAGAGTTATTCTTTTTATAATTAAATTTTCGATATTTTCTTATTTTTCTCGTAAAACACGAAATATAATCAAATTTGGTTTTATTTATTAACAAAATTTACTTAAATATTTATTTTCTACGTTAATTATTTACTTTGGGTGCCAAATTGCAAAAAATGAAAAAAGTTATTGACTCAAGAGGGGCATTTGGGATCTTGGGTATGGGCTTTTATTGTTGATATTTTTGGCTGAAAATTGGCATGCATGTTTGGTACGTCGAACATAACATTCTTACCAAGTTTTATTGTGTTATTTTAAATAGAAAGAGAGTTATTCTTTTTATAATTAAATTTTCGATATTTTCTTATTTTTCTCGTAAAACACGAAATATAATCAAATTTGATTTTATTTATTAACAAAATTTACTTAAATATTTATTTTCTACGTTAATTATTTACTTTGGGTGCTAAATTGCAAAAAATGAAAAAAATTATTGACTCAAGAGGGGCATTTGGGATCTTGGGTATGGGCTTTTATTGTTGATATTTTTGGCTGAAAATTGGCATGCATGTTTGGTACGTCGAACTAAACATTCTTACCAAGTTATATTGTGCTATTTTAAATAGAAAGAGAGCTATTCTTTTTATAATTAAATTTTCGATATTTTCTTATTTTTCTCGTAAAACACGAAATATAATCAAATTTGGTTTTATTTATTAACAAAATTTACTTAAATTGTTATTTTCTACGTTAATTATTTACTTTAGGTGACAAATTGCAAAAATGAAAAAATTATTGTCACAAGAGGGACATTTGGGATCTTGGGTATGGGCTTTTATTGTTGACATTTTGGCTGAAAATTGGCATGCATGTTTGGTACGTCGAACTAAACATTCTTACCAAGTTATATTGTGATATTTTAAATAGAAAGAGAGTTATTCTTTTTATAATTAAATTTTCGATATTTTCTTATTTTTCTCGTAAAACACGAAATATAATCAAATTTGGTTTTATTTATTAACAAAATTTACTTAAATTGTTATTTTCTACGTTATATATTTACTTTAGGTGCCAAATTGCAAAAATGAAAAAATTATTGTCACAAGAGGGACATTTGGGATCTTGGGTATGGGCTTTTATTGTTGATATTTTTGGCTGAAAATTGGCATGCATGTTTGGTACGTCGAACTAAACATTCTTACCAAGTTTTATTGTGATATTTTAAATAGAAAGAGAGTTATTCTTTTATAATTAAATTTTCTATATTTTCTTATTTTTCTCGTAAAACACGAAATATAATCAAATTTGGTTTTATTTATTAACAAAATTTACTTAAATATTTATTTTCTACGTTAATTATTTACTTTGGGTGCCAAATTGCAAAAATGAAAAAATTATTGACTCAAGAGGGGCATTTGGGATCTTGGGTATGGGCTTTTATTGTTGATATTTTTGGCTGAAAATTGGCATGCATGTTTGGTACGTCGAACTAAACATTCTTACCAAGTTTTATTGTGATATTTTAAATAGAAAGAGAGTTATTCTTTTTATAATTAAATTTTCTATATTTTCTTATTTTTCTCGTAAAACACGAAATATAATCAAATTTGGTTTTATTTATTAACAAAATTTACTTAAATATTTATTTTCTACGTTAATTATTTACTTTGGGTGCCAAATTGCAAAAAATGAAAAAATTATTGACTCAAGAGGGGCATTTGGGATCTTGGGTATGGGCTTTTATTGTTGATATTTTTGGCTGAAAATTGGCATGCATGTTTGGTACGTCGAACTAAACATTCTTACCAAGTTTTATTGTGATATTTTAAATAGAAAGAGAGTTATTCTTTTTATAATTAAATTTTCTATATTTTCTTATTTTTCTCGTAAAACACGAAATATAATCAAATTTGGTTTTATTTATTAACAAAATTTACTTAAATATTTATTTTCTACGTTAATTATTTACTTTGGGTGCCAAATTGCAAAAATGAAAAAATTATTGACTCAAGAGGGGCATTTGGGATCTTGGGTATGGGCTTTTATTGTTGATATTTTTGGCTGAAAATTGGCATGCATGTTTGGTACGTCGAACTAAACATTCTTACCAAGTTTTATTGTGATATTTTAAATAGAAAGAGAGTTATTCTTTTTATAATTAAATTTTCTATATTTTCTTATTTTTCTCGTAAAACACGAAATATAATCAAATTTGGTTTTATTTATTAACAAAATTTACTTAAATATTTATTTTCTACGATAATTATTTACTTTGGGTGCCAAATTGCAAAAAATGAAAAAATTATTGACTCAAGAGGGGCATTTGGGATCTTGGGTATGGGCTTTTATTGTTGATATTTTTGGCTGAAAATTGGCATGCATGTTTGGTACGTCGAACTAAACATTCTTACCAAGTTTTATTGTGATATTTTAAATAGAAAGAGAGTTATTCTTTTTATAATTAAATTTTCTATATTTTCTTATTTTTCTCGTAAAACACGAAATATAATCAAATTTGGTTTTATTTATTAACAAAATTTACTTAAATATTTATTTTCTACGATAATTATTTACTTTGGGTGCCAAATTGCAAAAATGAAAAAATTATTGTCACAAGAGGGGCATTTGGGATCTTGGGTATGGGCTTTTATTGTTGATATTTTTGGCTGAAAATTGGCATGCATGTTTGGTACGTCAAACTAAACATTCTTACCAAGTTTTATTGTGATATTTTAAATAGAAAGAGAGTTATTCTTTTTATAATTAAATTTTCTATATTTTCTTATTTTTCTCGTAAAACACGAAATATAATCAAATTTGGTTTTATTTATTAACAAAATTTACTTAAATATTTATTTTCTACGATAATTATTTACTTTGGGTGCCAAATTGCAAAAATGAAAAAATTATTGACTCAAGAGGGGCATTTGGGATCTTGGGTATGGGCTTTTATTGTTGATATTTTTGGCTGAAAATTGGCATGCATGTTTGGTACGTCGAACTAAACATTCTTACCAAGTTTTATTGTGATATTTTAAATAGAAAGAGAGTTATTCTTTTTATAATTAAATTTTCTATATTTTCTTATTTTTCTCGTAAAACACGAAATATAATCAAATTTGGTTTTATTTATTAACAAAATTTACTTAAATATTTATTTTCTACGATAATTATTTACTTTGGGTGCCAAATTGCAAAAATGAAAAAAATTATTGACTCAAGAGGGGCATTTGGGATCTTGGGTATGGGCTTTTATTGTTGATATTTTTGGCTGAAAATTGGCATGCATGTTTGGTACGTCGAACTAAACATTCTTACCAAGTTTTATTGTGATATTTTAAATAGAAAGAGAGTTATTCTTTTTATAATTAAATTTTCTATATTTTCTTATTTTTCTCGTAAAACACGAAATATAATCAAATTTGGTTTTATTTATTAACAAAATTTACTTAAATATTTATTTTCTACGATAATTATTTACTTTGGGTGCCAAATTGCAAAAATGAAAAAAATTATTGACTCAAGAGGGGCATTTGGGATCTTGGGTATGGGCTTTTATTGTTGATATTTTTGGCTGAAAATTGGCATGCATGTTTGGTACGTCGAACTAAACATTCTTACCAAGTTTTATTGTGATATTTTAAATAGAAAGAGAGTTATTCTTTTTATAATTAAATTTTCTATATTTTCTTATTTTTCTCGTAAAACACGAAATATAATCAAATTTGGTTTTATTTATTAACAAAATTTACTTAAATATTTATTTTCTACGATAATTATTTACTTTGGGTGCCAAATTGCAAAAAATGAAAAAATTATTGACTCAAGAGGGGCATTTGGGATCTTGGGTATGGGCTTTTATTGTTGATATTTTTGGCTGAAAATTGGCATGCATGTTTGGTACGTCGAACTAAACATTCTTACCAAGTTTTATTGTGATATTTTAAATAGAAAGAGAGTTATTCTTTTTATAATTAAATTTTCTATATTTTCTTATTTTTCTCGTAAAACACGAAATATAATCAAATTTGGTTTTATTTATTAACAAAATTTACTTAAATATTTATTTTCTACGTTAATTATTTACTTTGGGTGCCAAATTGCAAAAATGAAAAAATTATTGACTCAAGAGGGCATTTGGGATCTTGGGTATGGGCTTTTATTGTTGATATTTTTGGCTGAAAATTGGCATGCATGTTTGGTACGTCGAACTAAACATTCTTACCAAGTTTTATTGTGATATTTTAAATAGAAAGAGAGTTATTCTTTTTATAATTAAATTTTCTATATTTTCTTATTTTTCTCGTAAAACACGAAATATAATCAAATTTGGTTTTATTTATTAACAAAATTTACTTAAATATTTATTTTCTACGATAATTATTTACTTTGGGTGCCAAATTGCAAAAATGAAAAAATTATTGACTCAAGAGGGGCATTTGGGATCTTGGGTATGGGCTTTTATTGTTGATATTTTTGGCTGAAAATTGGCATGCATGTTTGGTACGTCGAACTAAACATTCTTACCAAGTTTTATTGTGATATTTTAAATAGAAAGAGAGTTATTCTTTTTATAATTAAATTTTCTATATTTTCTTATTTTTCTCGTAAAACACGAAATATAATCAAATTTGGTTTTATTTATTAACAAAATTTACTTAAATATTTATTTTCTACGATAATTATTTACTTTGGGTGCCAAATTGCAAAAATGAAAAAATTATTGACTCAAGAGGGGCATTTGGGATCTTGGGTATGGGCTTTTATTGTTGATATTTTTGGCTGAAAATTGGCATGCATGTTTGGTACGTCGAACTAAACATTCTTACCAAGTTTTATTGTGATATTTTAAATAGAAAGAGAGTTATTCTTTTTATAATTAAATTTTCTATATTTTCTTATTTTTCTCGTAAAACACGAAATATAATCAAATTTGGTTTTATTTATTAACAAAATTTACTTAAATATTTATTTTCTACGATAATTATTTACTTTGGGTGCCAAATTGCAAAAAATGAAAAAAATTATTGACTCAAGAGGGGCATTTGGGATCTTGGGTATGGGCTTTTATTGTTGATATTTTTGGCTGAAAATTGGCATGCATGTTTGGTACGTCGAACTAAACATTCTTACCAAGTTTTATTGTGATATTTTAAATAGAAAGAGAGTTATTCTTTTTATAATTAAATTTTCTATATTTTCTTATTTTTCTCGTAAAACACGAAATATAATCAAATTTGGTTTTATTTATTAACAAAATTTACTTAAATATTTATTTTCTACGATAATTATTTACTTTGGGTGCCAAATTGCAAAAATGAAAAAATTATTGACTCAAGAGGGGCATTTGGGATCTTGGGTATGGGCTTTTATTGTTGATATTTTTGGCTGAAAATTGGCATGCATGTTTGGTACGTCGAACTAAACATTCTTACCAAGTTTTATTGTGATATTTTAAATAGAAAGAGAGTTATTCTTTTTATAATTAAATTTTCTATATTTTCTTATTTTTCTCGTAAAACACGAAATATAATCAAATTTGGTTTTATTTATTAACAAAATTTACTTAAATATTTATTTTCTACGATAATTATTTACTTTGGGTGCCAAATTGCAAAAATGAAAAAATTATTGACTCAAGAGGGGCATTTGGGATCTTGGGTATGGGCTTTTATTGTTGATATTTTTGGCTGAAAATTGGCATGCATGTTTGGTACGTCGAACTAAACATTCTTACCAAGTTTTATTGTGATATTTTAAATAGAAAGAGAGTTATTCTTTTTATAATTAAATTTTCTATATTTTCTTATTTTTCTCGTAAAACACGAAATATAATCAAATTTGGTTTTATTTATTAACAAAATTTACTTAAATATTTATTTTCTACGATAATTATTTACTTTGGGTGCCAAATTGCAAAAATGAAAAAATTATTGACTCAAGAGGGGCATTTGGGATCTTGGGTATGGGCTTTTATTGTTGATATTTTTGGCTGAAAATTGGCATGCATGTTTGGTACGTCGAACTAATCATTCTTACCAAGTTTTATTGTGATATTTTAAATAGAAAGAGAGTTATTCTTTTTATAATTAAATTTTCTATATTTTCTTATTTTTCTCGTAAAACACGAAATATAATCAAATTTGGTTTTATTTATTAACAAAATTTACTTAAATATTTATTTTCTACGATAATTATTTACTTTGGGTGCCAAATTGCAAAAAATGAAAAAATTATTGACTCAAGAGGGGCATTTGGGATCTTGGGTATGGGCTTTTATTGTTGATATTTTTGGCTGAAAATTGGCATGCATGTTTGGTACGTCGAACTAAACATTCTTACCAAGTTTTATTGTGATATTTTAAATAGAAAGAAAGTTATTCTTTTTATAATTAAATTTTCTATATTTTCTTATTTTTCTCGTAAAACACGAAATATAATCAAATTTGGTTTTATTTATTAACAAAATTTACTTAAATATTTATTTTCTACGATAATTATTTACTTTGGGTGCCAAATTGCAAAAATGAAAAAAATTATTATCTCAAGCGTGGCATTTGGGATCTTGGGTATGGCCATTTATTGTTGATATTTTTGGCGGAAAATTGGCCTGAATTTTTGTTACGTCGAACTAAACATTCTTACCAAGTTTTATCGCTTTATTTTAAATAGAATAAGAGTTATTCTTTTTTTTTATTGAATATTCGACAGTTTCTTATTTGTCTTGTAAAACACGAAATATAAACAAATTTGGCTATTTATAGTTAAAATTTTTGGCTGAAATTTGGGGTGCCCTTTTGTTACGTCCAAGTAAACATTTTTACCAAGTTTCAACGTTTTATTTGAAATAGAAAAAGAGTTATCTTTGTCTTTCATTAACCCTTAAGCAGGCGCGTGAATCTGTATAACATAAGTAGGCGCGTGGGGTGTTCGCAACACCCCATATCAATTACATACTATTTTCTATTTTTCGGGTTACTTTTTGAAATTTGTTTACGTTATATTATATTACAACAAATACTGTTCCTCTGATCTTATTAAAAGTTGAATACAATAATATTAAAGAAAAGAAAAAGTCGTGTTTTGATCATGACGTATATTTAATACAGCGTAATATTGACGTTTATCACAAAATAGACAAAAACCAAATTAAAATATATATAAAATATTAACTAAATATTGTAAACAAATATATTAAACTTAAACACAAATCAGAGAAGAAAATTAAGAAAAAAATCGGTGAAACTAATTACAATCCGTTTCCTCTACACCAGTTTCCAAACATGTTTCGCATATATTTTTCAAATGTTTTAGGCACATGTGCTTATTACACTTACAACAATATGTTTTAGTCTTGATATCTTTTTTTCTAGGACAAATAACACATCTGCTAGGTTTATCGGCACGATTTTCTACTACTCTTGAAGTGCTAGGTTGTGAACTTGCTCCTGATACTTTTGCTACCTTTGCCCGCAGATTTCTTGGTATCACTTGCTCTTTTATATACTTGGAGTTTTACTAAATCTAAGCCTATTTCCCGTAAATACAATCTTCGCACCAATGTTACTTTTGGGTTGTTATGAGCAAATATAACCTGGAAGTTAATTCCGGCTATATCCAATAATCTATAAAATAAAACCAGAGGCCAACGTCTTGTTCTTTACGAGGTTGAATACGTGCAACACATTTCATCTACAACTCCTATACCTGTCTTAGTTGCGTTATACATTGTTATTATTTCAGGTTTTTTTATCGTCTTTACTATCTCTACCTATGGAATCATCGTAATGCATTGACAAAATAGCCACAACATTTTTATTTTTCTTTGGCACATAAGAAACTTTAGTACAATTATCCTGGAAGGCAAATAAATTTGATTTTATTGGCCTTTTTTTTACATTAATTAATTCAATAGGTAACTCTCGTTTATTCTTACGTAAGGTACCTACTAACGTAATTTTGGAGTCACGTAAAGAATCTGCTAAAGCAATACTGCAGAACCAATTGTCTGCTGTAACATTTCTATTGCTGCCTACGATAGGTTGAACTAGTCGCATTACAACGTCTGTTGGATACCTCGTATGGGCCTTCGGGTTGAATTCCGAGACATACTTCCATCTTCTGAGTGTAACACGTTTTTGCTTCGCACAAAATTAAAATGTTTAGGCCGTATTTCGCCGGTTTACTAGGGATATACTGCCTGAATGGACAATTTCCCCCGAAAAGCAACCAGCTGGTCGTCAACTGTACAATACGCCCCAAGTGAATAATAATTTACGCAATTTTGTTCAAAGATTTCAAAAATTTCTCTAAATGCCGCATATTTATCTAGTTCACGTCTTTTATTACGAGTTTGCACATTGTCGAATCGGATACAGCGTTGTAAAAAAATAAAAACGTTTTAGAGGCATCGTGGTATAAAATACTTCTATACCAAAACCTCTTTGATCCCAGAGATCTTCTAAATTTTGGTGGTTAGATCTAAGCGCCCCAGCCAATATCAGAAGACCAAAGAATAATCTTATTTCAGATTCGTTTGTTTCTGTAATATTACGTGTTCTTTGATAATTACTAGCTATAGTACCTATGTAAATATTTGTATATCGTGTTATTTTTGTATTATATTTGCATCACTGAACATCTGAAAACATTCTATGGGGCTTTTCAAACTTTTAGCTGCACCCTTTGAACAAGGAGAATGAACTATTATATTTTGTGCTCGTGTTCGAACATTTTTAGAATTGCAATTTTTTTCCATTTCGTTGTTTTGTCTCGACCCGTGTAATATAGTTCATTATAATCTATAATAGGATCATCTACATTTTCTTGTTTTGTGTCACTATCACTGCGATTTTCAAGAATATCTCCTTCACAATCAGAGTCTTCTTTGATTCCTAAATTAGTTTCGACGTTAACCTCTCTCATAAGAGCTTCCAAGTAAGCTTGTTCTGCTTCATAACTTCTAAAGCTTTTATTAGTCATACCCAACAATGTTTTTCTAAATCTAAAAAGGTTTATGAAAGAACAAATTATATCAACATACAAGTCGACTTTAGCACACCTGCAACATAAATAGGCGCGTGGGGATTTGTAAACACCCCAACCAAATAAAATGCACTTATTTTGAAAACTAGCCGTGCCTAACTTTCGACTGTAAGCACAACACTAAACCGAAGTGTAATTTGAAGGTACTGAGAAGGGGAATGTTTTAAATAACGCGATTAGCCGGATAAGAATATGTTTATATGCGTGGGGTGTTCTGTAACCCCCACGCGCCCACTTAAGGGTTAACGGTGAGAAATAAGTATGCTAGGGAAGAATATTTATAAATAATTTTCCAACCGTATGTATTAGTTAAACGTAATAATAAACATCCTTGCAACGTTTCATTTATCTATCTTAAGCATAAAGAAAGTCATTAATTTGATCAATGTCGCGTCTTGTAAATTATTAATTAATTATTAAATGCTCGTAAAATAAAAATTTTTTATTGTTTTTATCTGTAGTACAAATACATTAGCTGTAAGTTAGGATACGCTCTAATTTCATATAAGAAATTACATTTAATACCTATATTTTATATTTTATTTATATCTATTTACTTATAATATTCTACTTTATAGGCAACTCAAACAGCATTCCATCATAATTAATGCAGCATTACAGATTATTTTGTGCCAGCATCATTTAAGTTGGTTGCCCGTAATAGTAGTTCCAATAGCAAATACCCAAGAGCCCAAATCCTACCACTATATTTTCACCAAATTACAACAAATTTTTAATGATAAATAAAAAGTTACAAGAGATATTAATTGACGCGCGCTCTACACAAAAGGGTTAAAATTACAGAAGGGCTGTCTGACAAAACTCCGAAATTTATTTTTCTTAATTATTATTTTTGTACTATATTTTCACCAAATTACAACAATTTTTAATGATAAATAAAAAAGTTACAAGAGATATTAATTGACGCGCGCTCTACACAAAAGGGTTAAAATTACAGAAGGGCTGTCTGACAAAACTCCGAAATTTATTTTTTCTTAATTATTATTTTTTGTACTATATTTTCACCAAATTACAACAATTTTTAATGATAAATAAAAAGTTACAAGAGATATTAATTGACGCGCGCTCTACACAAAGGGTTAAAATTACAGAAGGGCTGTCTGACAAAACTCCGAAAGCTTCAGAAAAAACATTCATGTTAAAAGGGCAAATACCCGTGATGCGAAAACCATTAGCAGCTATAGTACTTGTCTGTATTCCACAGGCCCTGACCAACATACGGATCCTGCACGTAATAATAATAATAATAATAATAATAACTTTATTTCAGTAAGCACCACATGTAACAAAGAAATTCAAATTAAACAATATAATAATAATTCCTTAGCGAAATCGCAAGGCGAGATTCAGTGAAGTAGTAAACTACCCACTGCTCTACCATCTAAACCTTGTCCCCTTATAATGTATTTACAACATTTTAAATCCCTATAACTAAATACATTCAATTCATAGTTTGAAACCAAAATAATAAGATACAAAAAATTTAAAAAAATTGAATATTCGATACCGTGCCATATAAATATATAGTGCCTGTATATTGCAACATCATCTACTTAGACAAATCTAATCAACCCGTAACGTAAATATTTCTAAAATTAAAAAATATACATACAGGGTCTTTCATTAAAAATTACAAAGTTATGTGCAACTTCCGGTATAACCAAAAGTAGAATGGTGACGGCAATATTTTCATTAAATAGCTCAATATTCAAAACCCCTTCATGCCAATTTTCATAATTCAGATACCTTTAGTTCTCGAGATATATATGTAATAGACCGTTTATCTGCCGTACGCTGTATAAAAACGATATAAAACATCAACAAACAAAACTAACTGAAACGATGCCTACGTATTTCAACTTTTAAGTTGGGCGCCGAAGCTCCAGCATAATAATTTTGCTGAAATTGTAGTATCCAGGATTATTGAGGAGGTCCTTTAATAACAGCATGCCTCGCATGTTTAGATGTATTCCGTCTCTGTAATACAATGATAAACTTTTGTAAGTTGTAATAATCTTTCATACTTACGTTTCAAAAAGTCTCCACCATAATCCTGGATACATCTATACAGATCGATAACTGTAACATTAGCTAAAAGCAAATTATTTCATTAGGCATAAGAGATTTTTCTTGTATCTTACGGTATCTTAATCTCAGCATAAATTTATTATAACTTTTAATTTTATTATGCTGAAGCTTCGAACCTTGTTGATATGGCGGCAATGTAATGAGGCGCACATCATTCACCTCACTTGATTTTAATAGTGACAACACTCGCGTGATTCCTTTTCTCATGGTGGTGAATGAGTGCCCCTAAAATGCAACATTACGTTTACAGCTATTGGTTTTTAGAATGTTTAGTACCTTTAAAATATCATTACTGCCAATCAACAGGGTAATCTTGCGCCCAATCTTAAATGTATAGTTTTTTGATTGGCATCGTTTCAGCCGTTTGTGAAGCTGGCTAATTGTTTGACCTCCAATTGCCAGCTCCACAGCTATTTTGTTTGTTGATGTTTTATCTAAAAGTAATATAAATAAATATAAAATGTAATGAAAATTATATGGGTGCTTACATTGGCTTTTTTTTAATCCACTTTAAGTACCTCCTTAAATTGGAGTCTCCCCGTAATTGATTGTAATCTACAAAAGCATTTAGATTTAATGTAAAACTGATTAAAAAGACATAAGAATTACTTACGCGTTTCATCTGAGACATTCTAATGGATACTGCGCTTAATGCTTTTGAAAACTTTCCGAAAAGCCAAACAATGGGATTGATTATAATTAAAATAAGGATAATCGTTATAGTAGATTCTGTCACCAGAGTTTGAAAAACAAAGGACTCAGTGTAAACGTAACCACTATGAAACAATATCTGCATCATTTCAATTAAACTTCCTTGCGATAATTTTATCATGCTCTCAAAAGAAATAGTATAGGTATAAATCGTATTATCAAAGGTATAGGATTACCGAATGTGATTAATAATAGCGAACGCGCACGCCCTTACAAAACTAAGAAGAAATAACAACAAATTCTATTACTTCTTTATTGTGCTTGCATCGATAAAGTTCTTTGTGCGCTAAATTTTGATATTAGTACTTCATCATGGGACGTCCAAAAGTTGCGGATGACATCGGTCTACAGATGGCTAGGTTTCTGGCAAGTAGAATTAATAATATTTCGGATATCTCAAGTAGTCTTATCGAATCGTCTTCAATTTTTGCGGAAGTCGCGACTTTTATATTTAAAACCGATCTTTACGAAAAACGGTTACTGTTATTCCGTAGGTGGGTTAGAAATACCGGCAACGTTCAAAATATTTGTCAGCAATTATTAGATCAAAGATCACACAGTTCTGAATTTTCGAAAATAGATTTGAGTCCGAAAGTAAATATTGAAGAAATTGAGTTAGTTGATGTTAGTAATAATGTAGATATATTATTAGATCAAAGATCACATAGTTCTGAATTCATTTCGAAAATAGATATGAGTCCGAAAGTAAATAATGATGAAATTGAATTAGTTGATGTTAGTAATAACGTACATATTCGTAACAAAGATATTTGCGACAATATTAAGAACGCGGAACTTGTAAAACAATGTGTAACAGACGATTCTTCTTACACTTTTAAAATTAAATTTAACGATTATTTTGAAAATCTTGGGTTTAAAGAAAATTTTAATTATAATCTTTTAAATGAGATAAAAAATGTTTACTCTGTATGCGCTTTGAATATAAAAAGGAAACGGTTGAATCCTGTAGCACACAGCGCAAATATTGCTTTATATTGTGTTTATAATAATTGCCGTAAAGTAATTGTCAAAATTTTTTTAAAACTATATCTGCTGATGGTTTCATTTCTTGTATACTCGATGTTAAAGGTACGTTTAATCATGATTTAGAGAACTTAAAGCGTAGACAGATTAGAGGTTTTGCTCGTGAATTAGCGAAAGAAGAATTAAAAATATTAACGCCCATAAATTTAAACAAAAGAAAATTATAACAGCGGATAATGATTTATTAGAACTAGGAACATTGCATTTGAATCAGAAAGACGACGATCTTTATATAAGATACATTATGAAAACGCCGTCGATTTCTGTTTATTTACAACTAGATTGGTGTAATAAATATTGTTTAAATTTATCAGAAAATGCAGACGTCACTCTCTACTTAGATTGCACAGGAGGTGTGGTTCGAAAATTTTTCAAGAAACTAAACGTATTTTTATTATGCAGGTGTAGTACATTATCCTAAAAATAACGTAAATATTACCGTACCCTTGTTAGAGATGGTAACAAATTCGCATACTTCAGAATCAATTGGAAACTGGCTTCGTCATTATAAATTACTTATAAATAAGTTTGGAAACAGTAGAGTTCCTTTTAAGCGAATTGTTACCGATTTTAGTTGGGCTATGATAAATGCAGTTATCAACGTATTTTGCGGTGTTTCTGTAATAGAATATTTAAACAATGCGCATGCATTATTAAACAAAACAGAGTACCTGACGTTTCTTCAATTTTTACTGTGCATATTTGTTGTGCCCATTTTACTAAAATTATTGCGTCAGATGCAAAAAAAGCGGCAGGAAAAATAAAAAGTTAAAGTTTTTTTAATTGGAGCTTTTGTAAATAATTTTATGGTTACAAAATCGTACGCGAAGTGCAAACAATTATTTTTGATTTTGCTTTTGTTTTAAATAATAAATATTACTCTGAAGAAGTTAAGAATGCCTTAAATAGATTACAAAATTCAGAATATGACTTCAGTGACTATGTAGACGACGATGAAGTATGCTCGATTGAGGATGAAGAATGCATTACGTTGAAATCGTTATACACACAAAGTATATTTTATGTAGATTTCTTGAAAATATCAAATTCTATCAAAATTAGTAATGATGGAAACAAATTAAATTCATTGTATTGTCCGCAATTTGTTGAAACATGTTTAAAAAGTATCTTCCGTATTTTCCATTTTGGTCTTCGGCATTGATCTGGGGCAGTAGCAAAGACGTGTTCTCTAATGCCATAGTGGAATCTTGGTTTAACACGGTAAAGAATAGCATACTAGAAAAAGAAAAAATTTGAAACTGGCACGTTTTATAATAAAAATTAAAGAATACCTTACATCGATTAAGAAAGAAATCGATTATAATTTATTAAAGCGTAAATTGCCCGCATCGGTTTCAGATACATTACAAAAACTGAAGAAAAATGGTCTAAAAAGAAAAAACAAAGAAAACAACCCACCTACGGCAAAATAATTGGAAGATAAAAAACGAGGATATAGCTATTAATAATGGTATGATAACCAAAGATGAGAAAGATCACAAACAATCAAAAACCAACATTAATAAAGTGCCTAAACCAAAAGTAAGGAGAAAGTTATTGATAAGAATCGACTAAAACACTTGTTTTTAATAATAATGTATTTCGGTATCATTGCCAAACTTTCGCGTCACAAGTTATTCCGCAAAATGTCTACATAGCAAAGTACAATTACGAAAATTTTCTTTGCAATGATTTAGAATATTGCGATTTTAATACTCTTTCCGGTTGTAATTGGATCGCAAATTTTATTATAGATTTATTTTTAAAATTCAGTTTAATAAAACAACTGACTTTCATTTGATAATGTCCACAAAATTAGATGAATTTATCGATATTAATAATGAGGGACTAGATACATTTGGATATGTTAGATACAATAAAATTGTGATTATGCCTTTATTAAAAAATGAGCACTGGATTTTGGTTATTGCTAATGGAATAAAAAAGAATTTTACGTTTTAGACAGTCTAAACAAAGAAAATTATAACAAGATGTACTTCGAAACATTCATAGGAATAGTGAGAAGATTAAACGTACCAACAGAAGGTTGGACTAACATAAATATTAAAGTGCCTACCCAAAAGACTGTTTCAATTGTGGAGCATTTATTATGTATTATGGCGAGAACATGCTAATATACAATGGAGAATTTAGGTTTGATGAATTTTTCAACCCAAATACATACAGAAAGTATGTACAAGACTATTTGCTCCAAAACTCAATTCTAATAACGGAATATTGTATGTATTGCTCCTCGTCAGGCATTTGCCGTTTTGCGTCACACTGGTGGAAATGTCAAATTTGTAAGAAGTACAAATATCAGAAAGTTAGTACTGGAAGGGATACGGTAATATGTTGCAATGATAATGTGTGTATAGGAACCGAAACAGAATGGGTACAGTGTGATCTATGTGAACGATGGGTTCACACAACCTGCATAAACGACGTGATAAACCCAGAAGAATACGAGAATATGCTATTTCTCTGTAAGATATGCGTTCATATCGAGAATCGATGAAACGAAAATTAAAAGAAAGGATTAAATGAAAAGTGACATTTTAAAAACAAATTGCTGTTAGATTGCTTGGAATTTTAAATGTAGAAGTTTTAATATAGCGAAATAATGCATTGGACTTCGGTCTACGCCCACTGCCGGGCCTTAGCATATTTCGTCTAAAAATTTATGGTGTGGCCGTTGTACTTAATAACTTGACTTAAACCTGCCGTCTGAGATGTTGTCAATTTCCATTTACCAATCTCCTTTTGTTCCAAAAACAGTTTACACCTCTATCTCCTTTCTTATGATTCTACCCACACCTTTTTCCTATCCTGGTAAGGAACGCTCAACACCTACTCGTGGTCCTTACCGTGCAATACAGAAAGTAAAGTCATTTTGTATTGGCTAAGTTTGAGCAAAAAATCCTTCTTAATTTTGAATCCTAAATCAGAGTTTTGTCAGACAGCCATTCTGTAATTTTAACCCTTTTGTGTAGAGCGCGCGTCAATTAATATCTCTTGTAACTTTTTATTTATCATTAAAAATTGTTGTAATTTGGTGAAAATATAGTACAAAAAATAATAATTAAGAAAAAATAAATTTCGGAGTTTTGTCAGACAGCCCTTCTGTAATTTTAACCCTTTTGTGTAGAGGCGCGTCAATTAATATCTCTTGTAACTTTTTATTTATCATTAAAAATTGTTGTAATTTGGTGAAAATATAGTACAAAAATAATAATTAAGAAAAAATAAATTTCGGAGTTTTGTCAGACAGCCCTTCTGTAATTTTAACCCTTTTGTGTAGAGCGCGCGTCAATTAATATCTCTTGTAACTTTTTATTTATCATTAAAAATTGTTGTAATTTGGTGAAAATATAGTACAAAAATAATAATTAAGAAAAAATAAATTTCGGAGTTTTGTCAGACAGCCCTTCTGTAATTTTAACCCTTTTGTGTAGAGCGCGCGTCAATTAATATCTCTTGTAACTTTTTTATTTATCATTAAAAATTTGTTGTAATTTGGTGAAAATGTAGTAAGAAAAATACTAGTTATAAAGTAATAAATTTCCGAGTTTTGTCAGATAGGTCATCCATAATTAATACGATTTTATGGAGCACACCGGTATATTTATTTATCGCACTCTAGCTTATTTCCTTATTTTGATGAACAATTTGTTTAGATCAGTAAACATTTATTGTTATATTTATTACATTGTGGAAATAAAACAATTTGAAGCAATTCGTATGATATATTTCAATATACGCGTACTGATAGTGTATTGTTTAGTTACGTCTCGTATTAGTGTATTTATATTGTAATCCGTTAAATACTTGCAAATTTAGTTTGAATATGATTCAACTTAAATAATTCAAGTTATTAATAGAATTATGCAATAAGTAGCTTGAACTACTCTGTAAACGTAAATTATTGTATCTCAGCAAACGCATACTACATCGCCTGCGTCACGGATGACGTCATCATTCGGTGCTAAGAAATATTCGAGGCTAACTTTATGGACGTTTTTATAATTAAAAATGCCTAAACGTAAGTTATCGCGGAGAAATTATAGAAAAGCTCGAAAGCTATCAAGTCTTGATTTGATCAATTTTAGTGAAGATCAAACAGTTTCAAGTAATAGTGCAATTACAAATAATGATGTTCGGGATGATTCCGAACCCATTAATTGTGAAGATAATTCCAACACCAGTACAATAAATTCAAATGTTAGCAATGCCCTCCTTGATATGGATTTTGAAACTACATTAAGTGATTGTGATAGAGAAACCACTGCGGAAGCAACTAATGTAGATATTGTTTCGGATACTTTGCTAAAATCAAACAAAAGTGATTCCATTAGTAGCGACTTCTTTAGTTTGCTTTCTGAATGGGCTGTTTCATTTAAAATTGAACATGTTGCATTAAATCGATTGCTGCAGTTGTTACAACGGTTTGACAAAAATTTACCACTTGATGCTAGAACATTGTTGAAAACTCCAAGGAACACAAGTTTACAAGAACTTACTCCTGGAAAATATTATTATTTTGGCCTTAAATATGCAATAGATAAATTACTGGACAAATATGAGCTTAAAGATAGCCTAAATTGTATTAAAATTTGTGTAAATGTAGACGGTCTCCCATTAAGCAAGAGCTCTGGTAGCCAATTATATCCGATAGTATGTAACCTGTATGATAATCCATCTGTTGTACAAATGATTGGTTTATATCATGGGTATGAAAAACCAGCCGATGCAAATGCTTTACTGGAAGATTTCATAAGTGATGTGATTTTGTTTAGCAACAACGGTTTTATGTTCAAAGAATGTAATCTTCCATTTCAAATGAAGGCGTTGATCTGTGATGTTCCCGCAAAAACCTTTATAACTTTCACTAAAGGCCATACTGGATATAATTCATGCTCAAAATGCTATATAGAAGGAGAATATATAAACAATCGCTTGTGTTTTTATAATTCTTCAAATATCAAAAGTCGATCTGATTCTGAATTTAGACAAAGGGTAGATGAAGAGCATCACACGGGCACATCACTACTCGAAAACATACCAAATTTTGATATGGTGCGGGACATACCATTAGATTACATGCATTTGGTGTGTTTAGGAGTAGTGCGAAAATGTTATTATTGTGGATTCATGGAAAACCAATAACAAAATTACCACATATTCAGACATCAAAGATAACAAAACATTTAATGGAGATATCTACTACTACCCCATGCGAATTTGTGCGGAAACCCAGGTCCTTAGATGATGTAAAACGTTTCAAAGCGACGGAATTTAGACAATTTTTAATTTATACAGGTCCTCTTGTATTAAAACATATTTTATCCAGAGATCGTTATATAAATTTCTTGTGTTTACATATTGCCATTACTATTTTGGGAAATGATAGTTATTTAGCTAAACAAGGGGAATATGCTCAAGAACTATTGAATTATTTTGTAAAGACATTTGCGATTTTATATGGAAAAGAACATGTAACTCATAATGTCCATAATTTACTACACCTTTATGAAGATTGCAAACATTTTGGCACTTTACACAAATTTTCTGGATTTCCATTCGAAAATTATTTGCAATCTTTGAAATCATTACTTCGCAAGGGTAAAGATCCTCTATCACAAATTGTTAAGCGAAGTATAGAGATAGATAACTGTCAGATTAGTGATTCAGAACACAATTTGGTGTCTAAAATCCAATACCATATCAAAAACACAATAATGGACCTTTATTATCAACTCATAATTTTTTAGAACAATATAAAGCGATTCGTTTTACACACTTTACTTTAAAATAAATGAAGCCGATAGTTGTTGTGGCTTAAAGGATCAAAGCATTATTTATGTAGAAAACGCAGTAACGAATGATACTAATAAGGAAGTGTATGTAATTGGACGAAAGTACAAATTTAAAAGTGATTTGTATCTCCTGCCATGTCCTTCTTCTGAATTCAACATTTATATAGTTAATGATTTAGGCTCTTTAGAATTTTGGAATGTCAATGACATTATTTGTAAATATTTCAAAATGAAATATGATGAAAAGTTTGTTGTTGTACCTTTATTACATTGCGATTTTTTTAACTTTTAAGCTTCTATATTTATTAAATAAATTGTAATATATTTTTTGTATTGTAAATGCTAAACTGTAATGTAGCTTGTAAATAATTATACTTGTGTTAAGATATGGATGATAGGTACCAACGAAGAACATGGTCAGTGATCAAATTTCCTGATGAGGAAGCTGTATCAGCAGTTCCATCATCATGGGTTGTAGTAGGTGGGAACAAATGTCTGTGGCCTCCTTATAATTCGAAACTAATAAGACTGGCTATTGAAAAAATGAAGAACCAGATTTTGAACATTGGGCTCAGTATCCGTGTGTAAGCTTCAGAAACAATGTTTATGGTAAGATTAGTATGCGTAACTCATTGTCACACACATATTAATTACCTACTTTAATTTTCAGATACATTCAAAGAAGCTAATAGAAAATCATTACTGGCTACAAAAACTTCAGATTTGGAATCAGCATCTGAAGAATTAACATGCGCTGTTTCTTCAAAAATAGAAAAATATTTAAGAAAACTTACAGTTTTTCTTCATCAGTTGAAGAAGAAGAAGAAGTAGATGATACTGATTTAATACCGAATCCTCCTCAAATGAAAAAATCCCAAGTCGCAGGTAAATTATATTATCCCGTATTATTATAAATGATTAATTACGTGTTCCTTCTTTAGAGCAACGACAGAACAATATACAACAAATATCCACTCAAAGTAAGACTGCAATACAACCGTCTACCTCATCTGCTGTTACCGAAACTGAAAGTGAATCAAAACAAATTATTAGTAAGTTAATACCTTATCCTGTTAGATAATTGCTTATGGTGAATTTTTCAGAGTATCTCGAAACGATAATACGGAAACAAAATCTTTTGCAAGCTACGATTATGGATCTAAACAGTAGATTGACAAATATGGAAAACAAAAGGCTCCAGAACCTGAAATACATTCTGTATTCACAGAAGCTGTTCATCTACCTGTAGATTCGGAAGCTGATTTAGATGCTTTGGAATTTTTATTAGCAAGTCAAATGGACCTTGCAGTAAGTATTTTTACAATAGGAGTTTAGAATATTAAAAGAATTAAATTTAAACATTTATCTTATGATAAATAAATTGAAAATAACCACAAATAAATGAAAATATATCTGTATAAACTGTGAAAACAAAGTCAGAATTAATTTCGTGGTTTTCTTCTAATGAAGTGCTAATTATTTTTACCTTCATACTCTAATACTTTATTAATTATTCTATTACAGGTTAAAGAAATATCTAATTTGGGGGTGCTTCAATTTATGATTTCATTCATCGTGCCACTCTCAAATTAATAACAAATGGCTTTTGTGGTAGAGAGTACAGTTATGAAGGCAGACGACAAAAGAAAAGTTTTCGCAACTTGAAGGTGCACGAATTATTAACAAGTAAGTGTGCAGCTGCCAAACAATAAAGGTGATACATAATATTTTCCTGTTTTTAGAGTCATCAATGCAACTATTTACCACAACTGAAAAGGAAGTCGAAATGAACATTCAAAATGGATTAGAAGATGCACAGAACGTGCCAAGGCAAAACTCAGAATTAGTATTTTTAATATCTAGTACTTTACAAATGCATACTTTATTTTACGTATTAAAGGAATTTATATCAATATAATCGTGAGTTTTTCCTTCAAAAAGCATGTACCATGTACATACACAAATGTATGTTTTATGTACGTATAATCCGTACGTACTTCGTAGGTACAAAATGGTGACAAAGTATTAGTACTATGTACGTACATTGCACGTACCTTGTGCGTAAGTGTACGAACATCGTTTATGTTTTATACTGTATGTACTTTGTACATACCTTGTACGTACTTGTGCTATATGGGATTGCTTTATCCAAAGTTAATTTGTCGATTCGTAGCAAAGCTTCTCTTGTTGTCGAGTCTCTTATTCCCATTACAATTTTGTCACGTAATGCTTTATCTTCTGCAGATTGGGTTGTATCTATTACATTATAATTACATGATTTTACAAGATGTCTACACTCGGTTTAAAAATGTTCAAAAGCTTCTCCCTCCTTTTGGTTACGTTTTAAAAATTATATCTTTCGAAGCATTCATTTACGAGGATTCACATATTTTGTGATTTCTTCAATCATAAACTCATATTTATCAGTCTGCTCTTGCGGAATAACAAATGTTGACATTATTCGTGCAGAATCTGTACCAATAATATTTCTCAGAATTGACAATTTACTTTATCAGTGGGATTCGTGCTGACCTGTTGCTATTAAATAGTCCTCGAAAGTTGTTCTCCAAAATTTCCATTCATTGGCAGCTGTTGTTCCTTGCAGATCGAAGTCTGGTGGAAGTTTTACTTGTCCAGTAGATAAAGCCATTATAAATTTTTCCTCGTGGTATTTGTGGGGTTATGTCACTTCTTCATAGATTTAAAATTTAATATTTGTCAAAATTTTTAGATTTTTTAATCCTCGACTGCGCCATGTTTGATTGTATATATTTATATATTTGTTAAATAACATAGATTGTAAAATACATCGTTAACTAAATAATACATTCTGATAACTTACACATAGGCATGTACATCTTGTATATTAGTGGCAGTGTCTCTATACATTTATACTCAAACAATTATATTCTCTATTCATCTATATTTAGTTTTTACAAAATTTATATTTTATTAAAGGCAATTCTTATTGTCAACGTATATATTTAGTTTTTGACAAGAATTTATTACATAATTATAATTAAGATACCAAGTTATAGTTTAAAATTAAATGAAAACGTTTTTTTTAAATAAACGTATAAACGGTATCAATGGCTGCAATTAGTGCATTACGGTTTACTGGTATAAAATTTGGCCCTTGTTGTCTTCGGATAACAGCAAGTATTCGAGCCCAAACATTTTCGATAATGTTAAAATCTGGGCTTTTGCTGGCCAGGGTAACAGCTCCAAGTTATTTGCTTGTATCCAGTTGCGCACAACCTGCGAAGTATAGGGTCATCATATCCCGATAGTTAATTATCGAATGTTCCAAGAAAATATGTGTAAATAGTAAATGGAATCTACTAACGTAACGTTAAGTCGTTAATTATAGTTACATAACTCTCCTTTCATAAGATATAGTTCATATTAATATGCTTATTGTAAAGCTTCGTACACACCTGAACAACAAACCGAGGAACAAACAGAACAACGAACCGAACGGCAATCGGAACATTAATTTGGACGGTGCTACGTACGAATTTTAGAACAGATTCGCAAGTCCTGATTGTTCCACGAACGGTTTGCGGCGTTCCCGCAACTTGTCGGTTTTTCTCCGACATCAAAGAAAATGCGCGCGAATGCGTTTGCAGGTTTGGACGAATCTAAACAAAACGGCGAACAAACTTATGCGGGAGAATTAAATTATTTATTTTTGTCCTCCCTTTTGTGGGTTTGTTGTGTTTTAGGTAATATTATGGAGTTGACAGAAGAAAAATGTTTTAAATTAATCAGTGTTTAAGAATGCAAGAAAAAATGATGTCCCTATTAGCATCATTTGGGCGGGAAATTTCAAAATAAAAAAAAAGCGAAGTAAATTATAATTTTTACTCTTCTTTGTGCGTAAAAATTTGGTTGGCACTATCTTCTTGTTTTCCGCAATTTTCTCTTCTCAATAATAAATATATATGAACTGAAAACTACTGAAAATAATTATGGGAACAGCACAAACGTTCCGTTTGTTGTTCGGATTGTGGAAATCATAAAAGATCGTTTGTCGTTCTGTTTGACTTTCGGTTCGTTGTTATGTTTGTTGCTCGGTTTGTTGTTCAGGTGTGTACGAAGCTTTACAACTTAAGCAACAATTTTTGGCGAATAAAGATTAGTTTGTGATGTAATATTAGAAACACAAATTTATATCATATCAAATTTATGACAACTTAAAACCAAGAACGTGTATGTTATTGCTAAGAAATTATTAAGGAAAAAGCGCAATTGCAGTGTAAATATTTATAATTAGATATTTTCGAAAGTTTATAAGTCCTCTATTGTAATCTTAATACTTAACCCTAGATTACTCGCGCTATGGTCTTTTAGACCGACCGTTTATATGATTCCTTATAATTGTCGAATCGCGCATGACCTCACCCCACCCTTTCGTGACAATTTTTAAAACTGTTAAACGCTTAGTATCCTGCAGTCGTATGAATTCTGGTTTTGCGTTTAGTTGCAAATTTTACCTTTCGGTCGATTCGACCGTATACGCGAGTGTTAACGTTAGTAAAATAATTCTGTTGATTCCAGTGTAAACGTGATCATTAGCAACACTTCTCTTGTATGTTTATTCTTTAACATCTATGTAGTTTAGTGAAGTTATTTTTATTGTGTTTTTAGAATGGCTTACTACGAGAAAGAGCAAGCTCGCTTGCAAGCATTGCATGATGAGTTTAACCGTGAAGAAGAATTAATTGGTGGAGAAGCTGAAGATAGTGAACAAGACAATGTGTCCGAAAGTAACCACAGTACTACTACTGAGCAATCTGATGACGATTATGTAAGTCGAGTTGAAGAGGACTCTGATGTCGTTGAGGCTGAAGAAAGTAGTTTTACTGATGATGAAATTGAGGAAAGTGACACTTCAGCTTGTGATATTCCCTTAACACACAGAATGAATCCTTATGTTGGTAAAGACAAAACAATCTGGAGAAGAGTTCCACCAGTAACTTTGGGAAGAAAAAAAGCCAAAAATGTTTACAGTTTCATGAGGGCCCGACCAATCAAGCTAGTTCCGCAACAACCGTAGTTTCTTCTTGGCAATTATTTGTTCCTGAAGAAACTCTCCAAAAATCGTATCCAACACTAACATTTTTATTCGATCTGTTCGCTACAAATTTTCACGAGAACGGGATGCTAATAGATGTAATAGAAATAAGAGCTCTATTTGGTCTCTTGTATATAGCAGGTGTGTTGCGCTTACAACACATAAATGTTACAGACCTATGGGAAACCGATGGTACAGGTATTGAATTTTTTCGATCTGTAATGTCAAAAAGTCGGTTCTCGTTCCTTCTACTATGTTTGAGATTTGACAACATCCATGACAGAGTTGAGAGAAAAAGCACGGACAAACTTGCACCTATAAGGCAATTTTTTGATGGATTTGTTCACCGTTGTCAACAAAATTACATCATTGGGGTAAATGCAACGTTAGATGAAATGTTAGAATCGTTTAGGGGAAGATGTGGCTTTCGCCAATACATAAAAAGTAAGCCAGCCCGTTATGGTATCAAGATATTTTCGCTTGTTGATTCGCAGACTTATTATACGCTAAACATGGAAATTTATGCTGGAAAACAACCAAACGGTCAGTATCAAGTTGACAATAGCGCCGCAAGTGTTGTCAAGCGTATGGTAAAACCTAATTTGAAATCCGGACGTAATATTACCATGGACAACTGGTTCACCTCAATACCACTTGCCGCCGCTTTGGTGAAAGATAAATTGACGGTGGTGGGAACGATAAAAAAAAATAAGCGTGAACTTCCATTAGAATTTCAAAATTCCCAAGGCAGAGAAGTGTATTCAACTTTATTTGCATACAAAACGAATGTAACGTTGTTATCGTACATCCCAAAGCAGAATAAAAATGTGTTAATGATATCCACAATGCATGAAGTTGGTGAGATAGATACAGGTGATGTAAAGAAACCATCAATTATAACTTTCTATAACTCAACAAAGGGCGGTGTCGATGTTGTCGACCAAATGAAAGGAACTTATTCTGTGTCCCGGAAATCTGCAAGATGGCCATTAACGATATTTTTTTCAGTACTAAATATAGCTGCAATAAATAGTCTGATTATATACAGAGATAACACGAAATCAAATATCGAACGAAGAAATTATCTAAAATCTTTGAGCAAAGAACTATGCAATGATTACATGCAACGAAGATTGCTTCAGGAAAACATACCAACACAATTAAAAATTGACATACGAAGAATTTTGAACATTGAACCGACAGTTTTGAGAAAAAACACTGCTATCGGACGTTGCAACTACTGCACCTCAGCCAAAAATAGAAAAACTAAAGCCCAATGCCATATGTGTTCAAAATATATTTGTAAGGAACATACGATTCTCACTTGTGTGGCCTGCAAAGAAGAAGATATCAGTGAATAAACTTTCAATTTGTAATTATTTTGAAAATAATGTTTTATCCATTTTGAGACTGCAAATTAGTATTAAGTTTTTATTACATATTGTCATATTGCTTATAATAAACATACCACTTATTAAAATCTTCTTATTTTGATTGAAACTGATAAATTCGGCAGTCGGTCGAAAGGACCGTGGCGCGAGTGTTAACGTATACAGAGAGCGCGCGAGTGAACTAGGGTTAAAAGAAAATCCTGTCTATTAGCATTATAAGGAAATGGCTTTTACTCTATGAATAAGTTTCAATAACAATAGAATATTCTTGCTTGTTTAATTTACTTCCTTTAAGTCATATTGCTCTAAGGGTTGTTACATTTGTCATTAGAAGTATGTAATAAATAAACAATTACCTACTGTTTGAGAAGGGGTAGTGTGAACCAATAAATAAAGTAAGAAATGTAAATTCCATTTTAGTTTAAAATTTCAAGTGTTGTGAAAATGCCACCTCATCTCGGTGCTGATTTGAAAGCGCGGATTGTTTCGGAATTAGCAGCGGGCCGTAGCGTGTGTGAAATTTCACGTATGTTAGATATACCAAAAAGCACCGTAGGGCATTACCGAGTAAAATGGAATCTTGAACACACTTTGAAAAAGAGCCATCGGAAGTGGTAGACCTAAAGTATCTACACGTGCTCAAGATCTCGAGTTGTTTTATTACGTAACAGAACAACCATTTGCAATAATTTTTGTTGTTAAAGGACAACGCCCCTATTCATACTTCGCGGGTTGTGCGCAATTGGATACGAGAAAATAACTTGGAGCTGTTACCCAGAGCAAAAAGCCCAGATTTTAACATTATCGAAAATGTTTGGGCTCGAATACTTGCTGTTATCCGAAGACAACAAGGGCCAAATTTTATACCAGTAAACCGTAATGCACTAATTGCAGCCATTGATACCGCATGGGAAACGATTAATATTAATTATATTGATACCTTGATAGCGTCAATGAGCAGACGCCTCAAGAATGTATCAATAATAATGGAGGTCACACCCATTATTGATTTCTTATATTTATTTATATAGTAATACCTTTATTTAAAAAAAAGTTTTCATTTAATTTTAAACTATAACTTGGTATCTTAATTATAATTATGTAATAAATTCTTGTCAAAAAACTAAATATATACGTTGACAATAAGAATTGCCTTAGTTTTTATTTTCACTTTTTATATTAACTACAGAAAAAATGAAACGTCATAAAATATACATTTTGTAAGGACTAAATATTATGAATAGAGAGTTTAATGATTTTTTAATAACTTACAATAATTAGTAGGTTAGATTTATTTAAAAATAAGTAATAATCAGTCAACCCAAATAACCATGTTTAGTTTTTGATTTAATTTAAAAGTTATTGCTTGTAGACGTTTTTAAATCAAAATTATTTCTAATTTTATTTTGTAAACATTTCCTAAACAAAATTTTGATTCGATAATTAATCGAGCTATGGTGTTTAATTAGCGATACCTTCAAATATATTCTTTAAAGAAAAAATTAAGTAAGCAACGTAAATTACCTATTTTCTAAAACGTGCTTAGTGTAATGATTCATTCTACAGTCCTTCTACAAGATAACCCATGCTGAGACTACCTGCTGTTAGAATTGTAAATGATACTCTTAAGCCCGCTTCACAATGTGCAAACTTTTGTTTACAGAAATTGTGGTGTCCAAGTTTTAAATTTCATGAGTGTACAATCCTTTCGGATTGTCTGCAAAGTGTCTGATTTACACACACGCATAATATCTAGTTCGTCTTATTCTTTTGTCATGTGCGCCGAAGCACCAGAATTATACCCAACCATTTTCCTGTTTTATCATCATGAAATGTAACTATGAATGCATCACCAGAAGCTCCTGAACTTGTGGCACTGTTAGAATGCTTCTTAGAGCAGTTTTTCGCAAAATGTCCAAACTGATGACATCTAAAACACTTTTGGACTTTTGCTTCAGATTTTGGTTTTGCAGGTTCAGTTTTGCTTGTCCGTACCAATAACGCTGCTGATTAGTCTTCACGTTTATCAGGCAGACGCCTTTCTGTCAACGTATTCAGCGTTCTTTCTTCGAGTGGCACCGACTTCCAAGCGCTTTTAAATTCGAAATATTCGGTCGTAAGTGTTGACATAATACGACTCATCAACAACAATTTAGGAAGCTCTGTTTTGACCAACATTTTTAAATCATCGTTGAGCTCTCTAAAGTTACGCTACAGGCAAGATATGTATGTCACTATTTCTTCAGAGCTGTCTTTTTCACAACTAAGAATTGCTCCATTAGTCTGTCGACTCGCTGACCCGAACTTTGTTCATAAACAGAGATTAATTTTTCCCATGTAGAATTCGCAGTTGGGCCAACGCATCTTTTTTCTTAAAACTTTTCAAATCAGCTTTATATGCAACACATAATTGAGATTAATTTATAATATGCGTTACGTCAGGTTACATCAATATACCTTCCTAAGTACATGCAACAGAAACCAGATACAAAAATGAACAAATGTCGGTGCTTCCGGTGGACATACTCGACAAACTAAGACCTAGACAGTTATACAACCAACAATACAGTTAAACAAATATTATGCATTATTGCTTTAACAGTAATTAATTAATATTATCATTGAGTAATAAGTGTATAGAGAAACAACGCTATACAAAAATTCGTACAAAAATGAACCGAGTGCAATACCAGATGGCGATGCAAAAATACGATAGAAACATCTCCTTGGTAAATTTGGTTGTTAACCAAGGTACACAAAATGATAAAAATCGCTACAATATTTATGAACGGTAATCAACACCCGACAAGCGTGTTTACTTCCTAAAATCAGCAGGTCAAGTTCGCAACGTTCTCAAAACAATTAAAGTTGATGTTTACATTGGCATACGCGACTAAATTGAAGCTGTAAAAACATTACTACAATGCTATTTTATCGTTGCGATATACTTAAAATTTAATTAAATTGGAGGTCCAAATAGATGTGCTTATTAGATGCAAATAAAAATTTTCTTGATTTATTTTCTATTTTTTAATACATCTATGGAAAAAATGTATGAATCTCGTGCGCGAAATCTCTTTCATGCTTTTGAAGGTTTTTTTGCCTCTGCTAATACCTACTCGACAAAAATTCTCATACGCACTCAAAAGCACTAAAGTTCAATTTGGGTCGATTAGTTTAATGATGCCTAAGATGTAATTAACCAGACCCTTCTCTACAAAATGCACGTGTTTAAATAAAAAAAATCAATACATAACAAAATAATAAACAAAATACACCCAATAAAAGTTCCATTTTTTATAGGTTTTTTATTTGTGAAAAATGTTCATCATCCATACTAAACGAATTGCACGTATTTTCCTTTTTTCTGTTTACAGTATAATTTATATCCCTTGAAAATGTATATTTATAATGGAAATGAAAGTTGCATTTAGTTCGATGCTTTCTTGCGAAGAATACCCTTCGAAATACGCATCAGTAAAAATATTAAAGGAAAAATCGTTTACGTAATAGTGCTGTGAAGTAATTCTAATATCATTTAACATGGTACGGACCCACTGTTCATATATAAATTGTCAAAACAGCAGACACAAAACTCCGAGCAAATATTTTTTTCTATTTCCCGCATCAAGATGTTTAGAAAAATTGTGGCTTAAGAACTGCGGTAATTTTAATTTAGTATCATTATCAAAAGTTGAACTGCGCAACTCTATTCTGTGCGAAGAACATTTTTCTGATAAAGAATTTAAAAACTTCAAGAAGACGTCTTTAGTTACGAATACAATACCTCAGCATTACAAGGTATGTTTATGATCATTGTTTACTTTTGTACTATAAGTATTTTTTATTGATAATAAGATATTGAAAAGGCTTATTAATCATATTGTGGAAAATAATGTATAGGGTGAATCAGTTTAGTGTTTCCGGGGTGGGTTTCGGCCGCTTCCCGACATTTTAGAGAAAAAGTAGCTAAAGGGTGTTCTCGAATATTGAGAAAATTTAAATGCCGCAAACCGCATCCCGTTATATCTCAAATAAAAAAGATACAGGGCGTTTTTCACATTTGGTTCAAAATGAAAACTGCTCACAACTTTTTTATTATTGCGCATTATACAGGCACTTTTTAAATACAAAACCAGTGGCGTAGTCATAAATTTTCTCAAAATAATTTTTATTGTTTATTCATCAAATTTAATTTTTTTTATGTGGAAGCCACATGGAATTTGTTTGTCATTAGATTTCTTATATTTAGTAGTGTAGTATCCTTGATTTAATAATACTTGATATTTATGTGTAATGTTGGTTGCAGGCTCTTTGGTTCTTTGTTTGTAGGTAATTTAGACACCACCGAAGAGAAAAAGGTGCAAGTGCTGGGATTGGGGGAAAGAGAGAAGATAGCGGGGCAACTAGATGTAAAAGTAATAGAAGTTAGGGTGTAGTTTTTCGTGTTTGCAGGTAATCTTTTATTTATTTGATTTGCAATTAAATTAGATAGTTGGCGTTACATGAGTAATTTGAGGATATTTTTATGTAGGGGCGAGTTTCTATTTAGATGATTTTCCTTTGTGTCAAAGACAAAGAAAAATCTTGACATGTTATTTCGCAATAACTAAATAATCTTGAATGGCCAAAATAACAATAAAAGAGTAACAAAGTTTAAGTTTTATTCGAGTAGAAGTTATGTTTCCTTGATTTGTTATCGTATTGTGATCAGAATTTACAAGACTTAAGTAATGTTTTAATTTATGAATATTAAACCTTTACCTTTAAAGTTACGTTATGCTTAAATGTTATGAATTTCTCTATTTGAATGAACTAACACTTTCACCCGTGCTTCTAACTGCAACAGGATAATTCATATAATTTGAGTACAGGCTGACGTTTGAATTTGACGACTGGTATTTGTACACATAACTATGTAGTGCTCGTCTAATACACTAAGATATTTACTACTATCGGAAGTCTGTAGTCCTGACTTTGCAGTTACGAAACAATGCAACTTTAGCCATGATCCCGTGAACCCAGAGACTTGGTACCTTCGGGTGGCATCCCGACTCTAACATTCTTCAGTTTTGCTTAGATGTTGTCTGAGGTTATGTCTTTTATGAGTGAAGGTATTGTAAAGGTGTAGCGTAATTTTATAAGGTTGGTTATTTATCAGTAAGCAATAGCAATATGTGGATATCGAGTCGAAGTAAGTTTCTGAGTGTGCGCCTCCCTGTTATGTATAAAAAACAAAACGTAGAACCATTTACCCAGTATTTATTTAAAGGAAACAACTTTCCATTAAAGGTACACAAGCTTTAATGAATAATATCGTTTTGTATTAACAAAACAGCGAACAATATTTTAACGTCTTAAGACCTACTAGACGCATCCGAATATTTTAGTCCGACGATTGAAATGTACAATGTGTGACTAGTTTTAGCCTTATTCTATTGCTATGATGTTAATTCTAATTTGATTAGACAATGATAGAAACAGCATAAACGGTGAAGTTTTCTCGCATGCTCTTTCTTCACCGATACGACGCCGAGCATGGTCAAAGGTGAACTTTGTAAGGAAAATAAACATTAATCCTTTTGGTGAGTTTACCTTTATTGTGACTTTTATTTTGAACCAACCTTATTCCTCCTCCCACCGAAAGTAAATCAGTGTATTGACGTCCTTACATAACGTAGTGGTTGAATTCATCTAGGGTTTTATTTTTGTAAGTTGGTAACATTTTACGCGGTCAATTTAAAAGTAGGTACTGTTACATCACAGTAGATTAAAAAATGTCATGGTTTTGTTTGAAAAAAGCTAGTAAAAACAATTTTATTATAAAAAAAATTTTAGAGTGCAGGAAGATATTATACAGGGTGTTCGGTAGAAGAGTGAACACAGGAAAATGACAAGTAAGTGGGGTCTTCTCCTATGTACTCGGCCCATAAAATTTTACCTAGGCTCTACTTTGGGTTTTACCCGATTTTAAAAAAAAAAGCCGACTTTCACACTTAAATAATTTTTTTTCTGATCTTGATACATAGTAAGTCCTACTTTTGTTTAATTTTTGTCAAAAATTAATTTTCCCCAAAAGTCGAGTTTCGTCAAAATCGTCCGATTTGAAAAAATTTACGAACTCCAGTTATTCTTAAAAAAAAACAAAGTCGCATACCGTTAGAAAGGGCATACACTAGAGATGTTTACATAAACTCTGAAGCCATCGATCTCTTCTAGTTTTTTCATTGCAATGAAAATTCGTCTTCAAATATTTTCTTACTAGTACAGTGAAGTAAGTAAGTAAAAGTAAAGGCCAAAATCAGGGTTGAAATTGCAATTTTCCGGAACAAGCTGAAATTTTAGGGAGTGTTAGAGGACCATGAGAGAAGATATTTCCCAAGTTTTCGACCTCCAACCCCCTGTGGTTTTCCCGCCATCTTTATTTTAGGGGGTTAGTTAGTTTTTCGCGTTTGACTCTCTTATTTTCAAAATTAGCCAAAAAAGTCACTGATACTTTGTGGTAGAACGTAAGAACCCCCGCACAATGATATCCATATCGATATCACTTTTATTATTAATAAACAAGTACTCATTGTTTATAATAAAAAAATTGGAGATGAAAATTCGTTAAAAATTTCTGAAACTAACTTACCCCCTAAAACAAAGATGGCGGAAAACCAGACGGGTTGGAGGTCGAAAACTTGGGAAATATCTTCCCTCATGGTCTTCTAACACCCCCTAAAATTTGAGCTTGTTCCGGAGAATTGCAATTTCAAAGGGTAATTTTACTGTACTATATACCTGTTTTTGTAGTTTAGAAGCTCCTATTTATGTTAACCGGCATTCTTATAAAAAAATATTGATTAAGACCTACTATGTATCAAGATCAGAAAAAAAAATTGTTGCCCTACTTGTTAATAAAAAGGAAACTTATATAAGTTTATAAGTGTGAAAGCGACAAAGTCGGCTTTTTTTTTTTAAATCAGGAAAAACCCAAAGTAGGACCTAGGTCAAATTTTATGGGCTGAGCAGATAGGAGAAGACCCCACCTACCTGTCATTTTCCTGTGTTCACCCTTCTGCTACCGAACGCCCTGTATATTTTTAGTTTTTTTCTAATTCCAATTGTAGTACTACCATGATATATATTTTTTGTTGTATAAAGCCAACGCCTGCCCCCTAAAAATATCTTTTATAAAGAAATTGTTTTTACTAATTACCAAAAATTTACCAAATGACATATGGCTCCCATATAAAAAAAAATAATTTGATAAATAAGCAATAAAAATTATTTTGGAAAATTTCTGACTACGCCACTAGTTTTGTATTAATAAAAATGCCTGTATAATGTGCAAGCAGATTTCAAAAATTTTATAAATAAAAATTATGAGCAGTTTTCTTTTTGGACCAAATGTGAAAAACGCTCTGTATCGTTGGTATTTGAAGATAAAGCAGGATAAAATGTCGGGAAGTGGGCAACCTACTCCCTCCCCCTCGAAACCCTAAACTGACTCACTCTATATATAAATTAATAAAAATCAAAACTTACTAAATAAGTACAGTAAATTTATGATGTGATATTATTACTATATTAATGTGTAGGGAAATACAACTGCGGTTTCGGAAAGAACGCCACCACGGAGGATAAAGATTTCCAATTTGCCTGCAGCAACAACCGTTACTGAATGGTCGCCAATAGCCGTACCTCCTGTTATCAAAACATATGACCCGAAATCCAGTGTACCCGAAGATAAATCACCTCAACATTACTTTGAACCAGACAAGTCGAGCTACGGAAAAAGTCCAAACAGAAAATTATTTGAGTCACCAATAAGCACAAGTAGTTTAGAATTGATTGGAGAAGCTGCAAATTATCCGACACCTACAAAATCTTCAAAACGACCCTTCTCTCAAATGGAAATTTTATTAAGGAAGGTAAGAAAATGTAAAAGCAATCACAAAAAACAAATTGCTAGTTTAAAATCACAGGTTCGTAGATATAAAGAAAAATTTTTAAAACTAAGTAAAAAAAAATTTCTATCAGAAGTAATACATTCCAAAATTAGTTTTATTTTACAAATCGCCGTGTGCCTATAAACATTTACGAAACAAAATGCATCTACCTTTTCCAGCCGTTTCCACAATTAAGCACTGGTTACAATTTTTCAAATTAAGAACCGGTGTAAGCGTTAAAATTAAAAAACTATTAACAATTAAATTTGGAACTATGACACAAGTAGGAAAAGAATGTGTCTTACTATTTGACGAAATGTCTATTAAAAAATATTTACAGTACTCTCCAAAATTAGATTTAATTGAAGAGTTTGAAGATTTAGGGTTTCTTG
The DNA here is from genome assembly GCA_030710515.1 of Abscondita cerata. Classification (NCBI taxonomy): domain Eukaryota; kingdom Metazoa; phylum Arthropoda; class Insecta; order Coleoptera; family Lampyridae; genus Abscondita; species Abscondita cerata. The sequence continues at coordinate 140,027 of JALBCR010000819.1, forward strand.
GACGCAATTCAAAATTAGCTAACCACGCATTAGTATTTATGGCTCACGGGTTAATAACGAGCTGGAAGATTCCTCTCTGTTATTATTTATCTTCGAGTGCAGTCAAATATGAATCTTTAGAGAAACTTCTTAAAGATGCCATTGAGAATTTACAAAATATTGGGTTTAAAGTAAGATGCATTGTTTGTGACCAAGGAACAAATAATCAAGCAGTTTTTCTAAATTAAAAGTAAATTCGGATATTCCATATTTTCATTTTTATGACCAGAAAATATTTTGTAGCATCTGCAATGAAAACCCACATAAAACTCAGTGAAGAAAATAAAACTCCAATCACAACTACCTTTAAAAACACTGCAACTTTTGTTGAACGTTTTAATCATTTAATTGATTGCTTAAATAGTAATTCATTACAAAACTCTAATTACTATAAAAGAGCCATTTCTATTTACTCTGATGTAACAATTAATATGTTACAGACAGGATTAGATTGGGTAAATACGTGGTAATTTCAAAAATCAAATGGCCAAGAACGCAAAGACTTACATCGTATTAAAGGACTGCAGTTGACGATTAAGTCTATTTTATTACTGTGGGAAGACTTGAAGGTAGATGGTTATTTGTTTTTGCGGACAAAAAATGTTCAACAAGAAATTTGTTTTCTGTTATTAGAACAAGAGAAGGGTAACTCATTTTTTTACAACGTTAGTATTAATCGTCAATTACATCGTCAATTTATTGCACTACTCACAGGTCACAAAACATCCACCGCCGAACTTATTGATTGGAAAGATGGAGTAGATTTATCTTTTCTCAATACACCAGAGGGAAGTTCTAGCACAAATAATCAATCGAAAGTTGGATCATTTTGGGCTTGGTATAACAATCTAGACGATTACAAATACAATGACATCCTTGGCGATGCAATTAAAGACGACTTATGCAATGATCCATTAAAATATTTCCTATAGTCGAAGAGAGCATATACTAATGCAGAATCAAATGATGAAGGCACTCGTGAAGAATGATCAAACCAAAACTTTATACAATATCTATAACATTTTAAATTAATTGTATATAATATCGAAATATTTTTTATTTTTGTACGTAAATAAATTAATAAGTGGAAACATTTAGTTTTTTTAGTTCCTTTTGAGATCAATTAAAGAGATGTTATTACAAATCGGTAAAATAAAAGAAGTCGTTGGACCTTATTTTTCTTTATTTAATATATGGTATTTTTATGCAAGTCGTCTATTATTTAAAAGTATACGAACAGAAAAGGGCTTCCACTAACTCCTACGTAGCAATCTACGACTAGTGTAGTAATCACAAGAGCTTGAGTATGACTCATGACTTAAAAGCAGCATTAAACCGACATACGTTGCATTGAAGGTATGGACGCCGGACATGTTATTATTTTCAAACTCTTTTATACTATATAATTCTCAAAAATGTGATCCATAACTAAATCTTATAAGTTAATTATTGTTGTTTTCTTAGATGAATCATAGTCGAGGTCTCGTGATTACTACGATACTTCTGAAGGGTAAAACATCGAATTGAAAATCAATACATTAACATTGAAACATTTCAACTTTGTATTACCTTCTCCGCCCCTAAATATAGGATCAGTTCAACTAATTTTCTATAAATTTATTATGTTGAAGAAAAAGGTAAAAAAAATTGAATTTTTGAATTTACACAAGGGTTATCAATTACCACACCGATTCTTTTATACCGATTGTTAATAGATATCGTTCGCGATACACACGATTAGATAATGAAGCTTGCCAATGTAAAGCTTTAGGATCAGACACAAACTCTGAAACCATATTAACTACATATGCAATGTCTGATAGTGTTGCTACTCATAGATACATCAAGCTGCCCACAGCTTCCCTGTACGGAGTTTCTTTATTTAGCCTGAGATTGGAGTCTAAGCTTGCGATGATACCATCACAGGGAATGCTAACATGATTTGGTTCATCCATGTTAAATCTTTCCCAAAAAACAGTTCAAATCGTTAACAATTATTTTAAATTCAGTTTTTAGATCACTTAAAAAACTTTTGATTTCACAATTATTATTACCCGCTACAAGTCCATCGTCAACATACACAGCTACTAAAGTTTTGCTTGTTCTTGTTTTTTTAATAAACAAACATGGGTCAGCATTGCTTTTTACAAAACACTGTTTTATTACCATAAACTCCATAAGGCGCTTATTCCAGCACCGTGGAGCTTGTTTAAGTCCATAAAATGCTTTTCTTTAGCTGACATACTCGTCCAGTGCCATCTTCGAGTCCCTCGGGTTGCTTCATAAAGATCTCTTCTTTAAGCTCCCTATACAGCAATGCAGTTCGCACATCAAACTGCCTTAGATGCATTTCTTCTGATGCTGCCACGCTAAGTATGATATGTACTGTGTCAAACCTTGCCACAGGGCTAAAGGTTTCCTCTTAATCTATTCCACACTTTTGTGCAACACCTTTGACAACTAACCTTGCTTTGTATCGTTATATGCAGCCATCAGGCTTTAATTTCACACGTAAAACCCAACGATTCCCAATAACCTTCTTACCATTCAGCAGGTTGACAAGATTCCATGTACCATTTTCTTCCAGGGATTCCAATTCTTCTCTCATAGCACATCGCCATTCATTTGCCTTGTTGGATTGCATCGCTACGTCAAAAGAATTCTCACTTAGGTGTTCAGCGAAAAGTACATAGTCATTTAGATGAGCTGGCTTTCTAATCTGTTGAAGGTACCTCTTCTATTTCGTCCAGATGTATGTTTTCCGAACAGATCGCCTCTGCATTATTCTGGATTTTATGAATCTTCCTCCAAAGTTTCAATTTCTTCCATTTCTTGAAAAATTTTACCATCGGAAATTGCAAGAGGTACAGCAACTTCCACCTTCTTAGTATTCTCCAAGTCTTATGCTTCTTTTTGTTGAGCTACTGATAACATTTTGGTGTTAAGTATTCGTTCACCTTTAAAAATTACACCACGGCTTAGAATTACTTTGTTTGTTACTTCAATCCAGATTCGTTAACCATCTTTTTCACAACTGTAACCTACAAAAAATCCTGGGATGCTTTTCTTATCCAATTTTCTTCTTTTCTGCTTCGGTACATGTACGAAATATTTCGTACCAAAAATTTTTAAGTGATCGAGACTAACTGCTTCTTCACCAAACCACAACTCAAACGGAGATTTGTATTCCACAGGTGTGGTACCTGTTCGATTTAATGTGTGTTCTGCAGTGTTGACTGCCTCAGCCCACAACTTTATTGTTAAATTTTTAGCGCGAATCATTGTCCGTGCACTTTCGACCAGAGTGCGGTTTTCTCTTCAAGCAGACCCATTTTGTTGAGGAGTGTATGGCATGGTTGTGCGAAAACTAATTCCCTTTCAATTAAGTAGTGATTTCAAATTAACATTGGCGAACTCTTTGCCTCCATCACACAAAAGTTCTTTAATTTTAACACCTGCCGTACATGCTTCATTAATAAACGTTTTCTAAAACTTCGGATTTTAACTTAATAAAAAATACACACCTATATTTTGAATACTCGTCCTTAAAACACACAAAGTAATTAGTATCACCTACTGAATCCTCCTGCATAGGAGGTACAATCCTTTCGGAGTTATTTTTCCACTTAATCGCACCACACTGTTGTTTGTAAATGCACAACCCTTTAAATCTGCTTGAAATAAAAACCTTTCTTCATCGTTTGACTTATCGACAACAAATTTTTAGATAAAAGTCGCTCATCATAATCTCAAGCAGGAATTCGGATTTAAGTAAAGCGCCCGTCTCCCCAAGAACTGTAAAGTACCCTATAAACTAAAAAGCAACGCCATCCCAGTAAGCAGTTCGGGAACCGCAGTAAACAATTGGGCGGTAGTAACCCCTCGAGCACCGCACAGTTCTTCGACCCTAATTAGAAAGTCAGTAAGAGACATAGTACCATCTCCAGCAAAGGTGACGTTCCACTTGACAACAGGGAATGGTTTCCAAATAGTAGAAGGTTGAAACGAAACAGACCTATCCGCATCCGATTCAAAGTCCGACGAAGACAAAATAGTACTACTCTGAGCCATAGCAACACCGGTAGTCCTTGGGCTAGAAGTTATCATCGAAGAGGGAAAGAGACTGGTTTGGTCTTTTTTAATTTAGCGTCATAGTCTTGTTTCAAGTTGGTCAAAGTCAAAGCAAGTTTCCATTGGTTGAGGGTAGAGTAGAAGAATCGCCATCAAAACCAACTAAGGTGTCCTGGAGTTCTTAATAGCCGCGTTGGCTGCGTCCTCAGAAAACAAAGTTGTGATTTTCGCGCTAGGTAAAGTTTGACTAAGCTCAAGTTTTAAAGCACTTCTGACCGATTTACGCAAATCTTCAACTTTATCCTCTGGGTCATAACCGCGAGACGAAAGATTAATCCTTCTTTTGCAAAGAGTTTACATGTAACTTCCACATGATGCTTAAAAAAAATAACCACAACAGGCAGATGACCAAGACCCCCTTAACAAAACCGTAATTAGCTCCAACTAGCTATTAGTAAAGGTAAGCGAAATCTTCCCTAAGTAAAATAATTAAAGTCACAAATTTGTATACGACAAAGTCTCAAATCGCAGTAAGGTACCCACAAAATAAATGGTTTGTGTAACTAACAAAGAAAACAAATAGTTCAAACAAATTTTGTTCACGCTGCCGTAGACAATAGAATACACCAGTAATTGATTTACAATACAAAAAAATTATAGTCAAAACAACAGCGTGTCCAAAGTTTGTTCGTTTTTTCTTTAAACGTTAAAAACAAATTTTACAAATGCATAAATTTTTAATGCGGGCCTGTTCCCACTATCAGAGATCCATCCACAAAGAAAAAGGAGATAAGTAATGAGTAAACGCTAGTTAATTTCTCTTAAGTAAAATAGCATCTCTGACAGTACTAACAGTAACCGCATCCGAAGTTAACACCCTAAAATAAACGTAATCGTTCGAGGCCGAACGTTGGTAGACCCCAATATTTGTGACGAGCAGGAAAAATTTGCCGTACAAAAAATGGTTAATTAGCGAATTACTTTAATTAAGAACCGCGCTGTATATAAGTAGAGATTACGAACTGATGGTAATTTTCTCTAACGGCTTCCCGGTTAACTAGATTATTCGGTGAGCGTCGCAGATCCAGAGAATACGAGTATAATAGCCGCTTGAGATTACCCTATCAATCGTATCGAACATTCAACAATATTTATTTTGACCACCCCGAATCTCGTGCCCGAAAATTTTCATCACGAGTGGATGAGCAAGGCGCCAATTAGTTAGTTGAACGTCCAATTTGAGACAAATAATTGTCAAACAGAACTAATACTGTTGATAAGCAAAATTCGTTAGGCGAGGCACTTAAATAAAGCAACCGAATATGATGACAAAATAACAGGTGTGTAATTTGATTTAAATCTTGGGTTTTAACAAACAGCACACACAAATAGTCTTAACATAAAAGAGCGCAACAAAAATTCAAGGAAGACAAAGCGCAAAAACATAATTGAATTAAAAAGTAGTAAAACGGTACCTTGAACTATTATTAAGTTGGTCGTAGACAAAACACTTGCATATCTAGCCAGCGAGAAATGAATTTTTCTTTTCCCCCAAAGAGTCGGGTGATCTGCCGTAGTGGATAATTGGATGGCACTTAGGTGATAATTCGATAGCCCTTCAGTTGGTAGATTCGATGGTAATTTAGATAATCCCTTTAAATTGTAACGTAGAGGATATATATCTTAGATCTAAAATAGACAAGAAGACAACAATGACGTCCCACGTTGTATGCTCGTATAGGAAATTTCTAAAAAAGAAATTATCCGACATTTGGTAATTAACAGAGATAATCGGTACTTCAGGAAAAGCGACGACCTACTAATAACGACCCTTAATTAAGGATGACCCAGAAACAAACGGATTTCTTACCTAGCGAAATTATAACCCGATATATGCGTCTACATCTTAAGAATTTTCACCGGAACAAGGGCGGGCAAAACGCGAATTACGTACCGGATTACCTTCGCGCGCCATCTAGGAGCGTCGAGCGAAATCCATATCCGCAAAGCGGTTCGTGTCGGAGATTAATTACCGTAATACTTTATTGGCGACTTAAACTGTATAATGAGGGAATCTATATATTTGATTTTATTCTGTAGATATGAATTTAATTTGGTCTTAAAACCATAAGCAGTTAAAACGAATAAAATGTATTTGAAAATTGTATCAGTCCTAAGTCTTTGTTTCGTGTTCCTTACTGACTTTGCACTGCTTTCAGATTCTTTTGGGACTGGGATTATTTTATTTATTAGTTAGACGGTGACGTTAATTATTATTAATTCAAAGACGGCTGAGCGGGAACTGACTTATTAATATTTACATCTAGTTTATATACAGAGTTGACTATGCAACTTACAATACAGAAGTTTGTATTCTTAACTATATGACATCTCCCTTTTTTATAGTTTTTCTTATTACAATTAGGACTAATTACATTAACTTAATATTAATATTATTTAAACAAAATCTTGATATTTAGTACTATTCTTAATTTTATGTCCGTAACGTGAGTGCGTTGGAAGTGTCTCACTTAAATTAGTTTCAGTTGTTTCAATTTGATTATAATTATGTTTTGACAATATTTCAGCACGAGATTCATTACTCTCACTGTCAGGATAATGTACAAACGTTGACTAAGGTTCAGGTGATATATATATAGTTTTTATTACTCTCAGATAAATCATGTTACGAATTATGTAACTACCATCTCCTCTTTCAACTTTATACGTTCTATTTCTATACTTATCTCTAATTTTATCTAATTTCCACGTACCTTTAGGTCTATCCTGGTACCAAACTTGCGATCCTATGTCAATCTTATTTAAAGTGTTTGTGCCTTTTTTATCATATTGATTTTTATAATAGGTTTGTTTTTCTTGAATTTTTGAATTAAATTGTTTTTTATTAATAACTTTTGGTGACGGTTTATTTTCGGCAATAGGCAAGTTATCCCTAAAATGACGTGACATTAATATTTGTGCAGGACTGTAAATACCGTATATTGGAGTGTTCCTGTACGCTAAAAGTGAAAGATTAAGATCTTCATTATTGTCTAGGCATTTTTTAATTAATTTTTTAATAGACTGTATTGTCCATTCCACCAAACCATTCGATTGTTGATGCTAGGGGGGAGATGCAATTAATTGAAAGTTCCATTGAGCAGAGAAAGTTTTCATTTCTTCGCTTGGTAAATTTGCTCCGCTTTCTGACATTATTATTTTTGGAATACCATAACAAGCAAACATTTGTTTTAAGTTGCTTATTATATTTTTCGATGTTAAGTTATTATTTAAATTAATTATTTCCGGAAACTTTGAATAATAATCCACAACAAGTAAATACGTTTGATTATTACATTAAAATAAGTCCAACCTTACTTTTTGCCATGGTTGACGAAGTATTTGATGTGGTTGCATCATTTTTTTATTAGAAATTTGAAATTTATTACAGGTCGCGCATTTATTTACTAAACTTTCTATGTTCTGAGTTATGTTGGGACAATACACAGAAATCTTTGCACGTTGAAGACATTTAGTTATTCCAAAATGTCCTGTGTGTATTTGATTTAAAATGTTGTTTCTCATTGAATTTGAAATTATAATTCGTTCTCCTTGGAATAATAATACATTTTTACTTTCATTTATTACTGATTTTAATTTATAATAAGGATTTAATTCTGGAATGATTTTATTACTTGTTTTTGGCCATCCATTTTTTACAAAATATTTTATTTCTGACAAATCATTGTCGTTTTGAGTTTCCTTAATTAATTGTTGCAATACTGCGTCATTTGCAATTAATGATGTTTCTATAACACATACTTGGCCTTCTAAATTTAAATCATCATTAAATTCTATATTTACAAATGATTTTGATAACGTGTCGGCAATAATTAGATCTTTACCTGGTTTGAATTTAACGATAAAATCGTATTTTTGGAGCGAAAGCAGAATTCTCTGTAATCGTGGGGGACATTCGTGCAACGGTTTTTTAAAAATTGAAATGAGCGGTTTGTGATCTGTTTCCACTTCGAATTTATCTCCATACATATATTGATGGAATTTATTGACTCCGAAGCATATTGCCAACAATTCTTTTTCAATCTGAGCGTATCGTTCTTGCGTATCAGTCATAGCGCGTGAAGCATACGCACAGGGTTTATTATTTTGTATTAAAACAGCGCCTAACCCTTTTTGTGATGCATCAACTGATAAATTGGTTCGTTTGGGTTGAAATAATTTAACGTACAACTTTGACTAACAAGTTTCTTTAATTCCACAAAGGCATTTTCTTGTTCCTCTTCCCAAACAAATTCGTTTTTATCTTTTAATAATTGTCTTAAGTAATACGTTTTATCAGATAAATTTTCTATGAATTTGGAGTTGTCGGGGTAGGTAATTTATTGATCGCTTCAATTTTATCTTCATCAATTGTGATACCTTTGGCGGAGAACTTATAACCTAAATATTTTATCTCCCTAATCCCTACTTTGCATTTAGTTAAATTGAATTTTATATTATGTTTAGTGGCAATTTCAAATACTTCATTTAATATTTGATCATGTTCTGCTTTACTTTTGGCATGAATTAAGATATCGTCTGTGTAAACCTCTACACCAGGTATACAAAAAATGTCTTTGAAATATTCTTGAAATACTTCACTAGCCGTTTTGATTCCAAATGGCATTCTTAAAAATCGATATCTCCCATAAGGGGTTCCAATCGTACATAATTTACTAGAACTTTCGTCAAGCGGTTCCAAAAACCGCTGGCCGCGTCTAGCGTTGAAAAATATTATATTATATATGCTTCTTGCAGTTTGGAAGTAATTTCGTCAATTGTCGGTAACTTAAATACTCGATTTTTTAAGACTTTGTTTAATTCGCGCAAATCAAGACAAATTCTTAAAGATCCGTCATTTTTTGTACAATTACAAATGAATTTACCCAATCAACACTTTCTTTTACTCTAGTGATTATTTGCAAGTCTTCCATGTCTCTTATACATTGTTTAAATTTATTTTCTAGCGCAAACGGAACCTTCCTAACGGGATGTATGACAGGTACTGCACCTTCAATTAAATCGATGTGATAGGGTTTACCTACTTTATCAATGCCCTTAAATAAACATCTGTATTTCTCAATTAATTTATTATATTCAGATGAAATAGGATTTGATATGGTATTAATTTCGTTATTAAAAGTAATAATTCATTAATCTAAAAGTGTTTGCAAAACTAGAATAGACTCATGTGGTCCTTTGACAATGTAGAGAAAAACATTTAGTGATTTTTCCTTAAACGTAATATTTAACATAATTTTACCTATAATCGGAATGTTTTGTTTTGTAAATGTGACAAGTTTATCGCGTGTCAGAGCAGTATCATTTAAATTGAATTTACTTTCTTTAATTTATTTAGCGAATAAGATTTGCGGATGCTCGGTTTCTATCTTAAATTTAATTCTATTAAAATTATTTGAATTATCGGTTACATCTAATGTTGTTTGACATGATTTGTTATTGTATCTACTTATAGCATTTACGACAAAATAGTCGGTTTCAGTATCAATGTCATTAATTTTGTTTTTAATTTGACAACATCGTGTAAAATGATTAAATTTTTGGTAATTTTACATTTAAAACCGTAGGCGGAGCACTGATTTATTGGATGCTTACCAGCGCAACGGACACAGTTAAAAATAAATGTACCAACCTTTGACGCTTTGATAGAAGGTTTCCTTGCAACTGGCGGTTTTCTTTGTTCATATCACGGTTCTACTGGGGTCCTTTGCTTGCGATGAATGGAAACAACACTTGTTTCAAATTGGAATGAACCATGCGAACTTGGACCTGCTTGATTTGCCGGTGTTTTTATTTCTTGTAAATGTGTTCGCGCGTTTTCCGTTAAAATGCAACATTCAATTGCTTTTTCTATAGTTAACTGGTTCTCTGGTAGTTTCGTCTTTTATTCTGGTAATTAGCATGGTTTTTACTAACTTGTCTTTGAAATTACCAAATTCACATTGCGCCGCTTGTGTTTTGAGTTCGGTTGCAAATTGGTCTATTGTTTCACTAGTTTGACGATACGTAAAAATTTATATCTTTCAAACATCGTATTTTTCTTTGGAACAAAGTAGTCTTCAAATTTCTTCTTGATTACGTCTAATTTATTTTTATCCTCTTCTTTCTTGAATGTAAAAGTGTTGAAAACATTTATTGCTTCTTCACCGATTAAATATATTAATTGTGCAAATTCTTTTTATTTAACTCTCTGAAGCAATTGTATAAATTTCAAATTGCTGACGATAATTTCTTTCAATTTTCGGGCAGATTGCCCTCGAATTTCATTGAATTAATTGTTTTTTCCATTTTCTTTTTTCATTTATTTTATTTATTTATTTCATATATACTACTTTATTATCACTTTATCACTTACTTTATTTAGTTTAAAACGACTGCGCCATATCTTATTTACTAGTTAGAAAGATGATGTTAATTATTATTTATTCAAAGACGGCTGAGCGGGAACTGGCATTATTAATATTTACATCTATTCCCTGGACGCCGAACAGATGAAAATTTTGCAAACCCTCAAAATCGCGCCTGACTTAAATAAAATTGTAGTATTGGATCATTTAAAATTAAGCGGCAATTATGTATGTACATTAGACTGTGATTAGACTAGGCAAAGGCTAATGCACACGCCAGTGGCTGAAATACGCATGGTTTACTTTTATGTTCCCGTCAGTTGTCATTTGTATTTTGTTTTGGTTTTTTAACGTTTATTTTGTGTCTGTAATTTTCTTATATTAAATCAGTCTTTCTCGAGACTCTATACTAGTCTTTTGATTTTGAACAAGGTATGTGTTGATGTTTTTTGTATTAATTATAAATAATAACTTTGTTTATTAGGTTAGAGTTACAATAATGGCTTATTCTCCACCGCTAAAACGACAATCCAAGCATTTATCAGTTTCCGATAAAGACCGAATTATGAACATACTTAAGACATAATTTCCCAGAATGGCGTAAGATGGAGAATATTGAATTTACGGCAACAGCTGCAGGTTGGTTAAATTAGTTTTATTTGCTCTATGGCTTATAGTACTCAGATAGAATTTCGACTAATTTATGGTTTTTTGTTTAAGGAGTGTGTGTAACAACAGTATATAGCGTTCTCAAGCAATACAGAAGTAATCATGTGTTAACATCTCCGAAAGTGTATCACCGATCAAGACCTATTTTGGATAACATCAGTGATGCAACTAAAAGAGCTATTAGACGTGAGGTTCATTCTTTTTCTTAAGAAATGAACCACCAACTATTCAGAAGATAATGACCAGCATTCATAAAAATGAAAACTTGCCTCACTTGAAAAGGACTACGTTAAAATATTTATTGAAGGAGATATGCTTTCTGTTAGTAAACAACAAATTTATAAATACCACTCAAATTAAAAACCATTCTAAAACCAGCTAAAATGTTATTTACAAAGAAATACCTGCAATTAAAAAAACATTATGGACTTCTCATAACAAGTGATCTTTTCAGGTTTATGTGATTTATGGTTTTTCTTTTATTTTATCGTTTGAATGTTTAAAATCATTTTTAACAAACTTAATTCATTTCACAGGTGGAAAGAATTTTAAAATGTATAACATGTAGGTGTTATTGATACATCTAGGTGTTGCCAAGTAAAAAAAAAATACAGCTGCTTTGTAGAAAACCACGTAGTACAAATTGTTGCTTATTTGAAGATTTTTAATTGATTTCGGATATAAACCTACATTGAAATTTGTTGGTTCTAAAAAGTCGCCAATGATTATTATTAATCCATGTAAAATCACATTTTAATTTTGCTTTAAAACATTTCTAAATTAATAAAATTACTTTGCAATTATACCAAGAGGAAACGTAATAATATGCTGCGAGAAAAAAATGAAATCGTGGCTTGACGAAGAAGATTCCTTCGTGAAATACGAAAAATAAGAAGTGAATGAAAGAAAATCTATTATTTAGATAAAACTTGGGTAAATGCAGGACATACTGTCCAAAATGTGTGGATGGACACATCAGTTACTTCAGCTAGGCAAGCTTTTGTGGATGGTCTGTCAACGGGACTTAAAGATCCTTCAGGTAAATGGAAACGTCTGATAGTACTTCATATTGGATCAGAAGACGGTTTCGTTGAAAATGGTTTACTTCTATTTGAGTCAAAAACTACAGGCGACTACCATGAAGAGATGTGTGCAGAGGTTTTCGAAAAGTGGTTTACTGATATCTTGCCTAGCCTAGAAGAAGATGAAGTAATTGTTTTGGATAATGCGTCATATCACAGTAAAAAATTAGAAAAAAATCCAACCTCTTCCACTAAAGGGCTGATATTCAAGCTTGGTTGGACAACAAATCGATAGCCTATGAAGATGATATGGTGAAAGCTGAACTATTACCACTTGTTAAGGAACATGCGCCGATAAATAATAAGTATGTGATGGATGAAATGGCAAAAACTAGAAGTTGAAGAGTGCTGCGGTTGCCACCGTAGCACTGCGAATTCAACCCAATAGAACTGATTTGGGAAGTTACTAGACAAACACTACATTTAAAATTGGAGAAGTGAAAAAATTGTTTCATGAAGCTGTTGCTAATGTTACACCAGACAATTGGAAGAAAGCTGTGGAACATGTTATAAAGGTGGAGGTGGAAATGTGGCACACAGACATTCTACTCGAAATTGAAGTTGAACATTTGGTCATTGCATTAGGTAGTGATACTTCATCTACCTCTGATTCAGAATCTGATTAAGTCGGTGATTTTAAAAAATTATGAACATCTGTTTAATTGAGACTTCTGTTTTATTGAGATTGTACTTGTGATGTTATATAGGTGTTGCCACTTGTTTCAATATTTTTTAATCTTAAGACATGAGATGTTGAGATATATTTGGTGTTGTTACATACAATTTATTTATTCATTATATGATAGATGTTATGCACAAAATATTTATGTTGAAAACTAATTATATAAATATTTTTTAATTATTGCACCCTTTTGAAATCTAGATCACTAATTTATTTGTCTAAAATATGTTTGCAACCTAGAAGGGAAAATTCCACTATGAAAACCACGACGCTCCTCAATAAAATATCACAGTCTACTGAAAGGTGGTAATTTATCAACGAAAAAGATAATTTACGAGGGCATCTTCGAGGTTAAAAAAAATGTTAGAAATAGTCAAAAAAATTTCAAAGAAATTGACCCGTAATTTGACCACAGCTCGCTTATTTACGGACCGATTTACAAAATTCAAAAAGCATCATACGCGGATAAAGAAATAAAAATTTTGGCCGTTTCAGTTTTTTTGGACCTCGAGTGTTTTCAAAAGTTATAAGCGAAAAACGTTTCCGACAAAATTGCATTCGAAAACCAAAACGGCCATAATTTATAAATTATAACAGATAAAAAAAATTATTTAAGAAAAACGTTCCTTTTATGACCCTATCGCATAATGTTTAATAAAATTTTTCATTTTTAAAAAAAATTGTTCAACCAATTTTACATTACTGCTATTTTTTACATATTTATAACTTCGGAACCGTATTACGTAAAAACATGAATAAAAAAACATAAGATTTGTAATTTTGCAAATTTTCGAATGGCATAATCTAAAACAATAAAGTTTCCTTTGTTAATAACATTTTACGCGCGACCTCGACATGTACCCGCGTGCTCTTCAATATCATAATGCAACCGTTACGCAAAATATTTGGGTCGTAGAATGAATGAACTTACAGTCGCTTATGCAATCGTCCAATTAAATACTGTTTGAAACTATTTTGTCCTAGAACAGAATAAAATGTGTTCTACATTGTTTATTTATGCTTGCATAGGTTATCGATAATGTGCGTTACATCCTTTTCTTTGTGTTTAAAAAAGTTACAAAAAAAGATTTTCTCTTATATTTGTTAATGTATTATAATGCTTTTTTCATTTTATGCTCTAATTTGTAATCTTTAAGTATAAAAAAAAAGCATTTGGTGTTTTTTATGGATAAAATTCTAAAAAAAATTATTTGTAGTTTTTTCACTTTATAAAAATGGAAAAAAATAAATTATACTTTTTTATGATGGGCAATTGTTTTCTCTTGAAGAAAGAAAATAATCTTACTTTTATCTTTATGAGCTTTTGTTTTTAAAATCAAACGGTGTTTTTTCTTTTTCAGTCTTTTATTCGGTAATTTTTGTTTTGTGTATTTGCATTTTTAAGAATAAAAAAAATGAATTTTGTTTTATTTTTCATGGTTAATATACTAGAAAAAGCAATTTGTAGTTTTTTCCACATTTTAAGAATGAAAAAAATTTTATACTTTTTTATGATATTTAAGAGCTAAAAATACATTTTAGTTTTTTTGCCTACAATTGCAAAAAATAAAGTGTAATGGGCAATTTTTTAAGTAAGAAAAAGTGGCTTACTTTTTTGAGCTTTTGTTTTAATTATGAAAAGGGTTTTTTCTTTTTCACTCTTTGATTCTGCACTTGTGTTTTGTATACTATTTTTATATTTACACTAATTTTTTTCTTTTACTATCGTTTTTTACTTTATTTGTTTTCTTCTTCATTCTTTGTTAATAATAATGAGTCTTAAATTACACGTTTTATCAATAATGTGTACAAATTACTTCCTTTTCTTTTTTAGTATTTACGTAGAAGTTAAAAAAGCCACTTCTAGGTTTAAAAAATAAAAATGGCATTTTTAGTTTCTTTATTTTTTAAATCTCTTATATCTTTTGTCTTTCAGTGTTAAAAAAAAGGTTTTTGGATAACTTTCGATTAAAAGCCATTTCCAATTTTAAAAAATAAAAAATGGCATTTGAATTTTTGTATTTTTAAGTATGAAAAAAATGCATTTGGTGTTATTTTTTATATAGGTTGTGTTTTATTTAAAGCTTTCGTTTACAAAGTTCGTGTATTTTGTAAATGAAAAACGATTTAGTACGTGTATTAAGCAGTTGAAAATATAGAAAAACCGGTCTATGGTAATGTTTTTATTGTACGGAACCTTTAAAATAATCCGCCAAACAAAATTTTGTAATTCTATAAACTTGGCCTTGAATATTGAAAAACAATGAAACTTTTACGCGTATTCACTTTTGTTAATTATTTGTTACGCACTCGAATTGGATTCTAGCTAACGGATAGGTATCAAAGTAATAGGTTAAAAGAGAAACCATTAAATTTCGAAATAAAACACAATGTGATTGTTTAGAAATGTAATTGCACCCAATAGTTTTTATAGTATTTATTTGATTTTCGTTTAAAAATGTCATGTACCTACCATGAAATATATAATTTACTATTGTACTTTTGCGAAGCAGTTAAGATGAAGTAGGTCATGTACTTTGTGGTTATTGACAACGAAAAAAATTATGAACTAATTCGTAGTAACAAGCGACTACTACGCAGTTTATAAAGTGGTGTTATATAGTTTTCAGAAAGGTTGTAGTTGTTTTATTTTTTTACGGATAGATTCTAGGACCAAGGCTAAGCGGAGTCCATCCAAATGTTACCATTCATTTGCGGGTAATGTTACCAGCAAGTTCGCAAGTGTTCTAATTTTGTTTGATTTTTTTAAGTTTTTGTATACATATCTTAGTAAGGTAAGCGATCCTAAAATATATTTAATTACGAGTTTAATTAGCAGGCATTCCTTTTTCGTACAATTTTATTTTAATGTCGTTTATTAAATTCTCAGAAATTAGTGTACACATTGTTTCGGGTTTTGTTGTTTACTTTTGTTTTGCACAATGCTTTTACAAAAATGTCGTTTTGAAGTACCTTTTTATGCAATTTGTGTACAAAAAATATAACGTCAATAAGATATTTCATGTTCAATTATTCACTTATTCCTTTCTTCGTATTTCCGCAGAAAATACGGGTTTTCTTTTCCTATTTTTGTAATTACATAGTAATAATGCGTTCTTCAAATAAACTAATTTCAAATTTTTATTTTCTCTTATTTTTTTGGCATTTACATTAAAACGCATTTTTTAAAATCACCATGTTCCTTTATTTTTGTATTTATCAAAATTTTATCTGGAATAATAATAATAATAATAATAATAATAATAATAATAATAATAATAATAATAATAATAATAATAATAATAATAATAATAATAATGCGTTTATTAATCCAACAGACATACAATTGTCTATAGTGGACAAACTTATTGCAATAACAATCCTTTATTCACATAAGAGCAAATAAATAAATTAAAGCGCAATTGCTAAAATCAGATAAATACATATTCTTTAACAACAAAAAAAACTATATTTATGTGTGTATTATTAAATTAAACCTAGAAAGATTAGTAACTAATTAGAAAAAGCAAATAAATTTCTCTTAATTGGACCATACGAAAAATTTTCATAAAAAATATCAAAACTCAAGTTTACCATGTTACATAGTCTACAACAAGTAATCAAAGTACTATTGTGGTGGTGAATTGTGGTTGGAATAGGATAATGTAACATGATATGACTTCTACTGTTTGATGAACGAGGTACAGTAATGTTTACGGTATTTAGCAAGTTCGTACATATAATATTTCCTTTTATAAGTTATTGTAAAAAAATTAAATACGACACACAACGTCTACTTTGCAAAGTGTTTTCATTTGTATGCAGCAGTATTGATAAATCACAATGACGATCAGGATAACGTTTATACATTTTAAAGAAAAGATATTTCAAATATTTTCTCATAACATTTTCTAATAATGATATGTGATTTTGAGTATAAGGACTCCAAATTATACTGCAATACTCTAGTTTGGAGGGTACTAGTGCGTAAAAAATTTGCCTTATACTTACAATATTAGAAAAATCTTTAGTGTTCCTTATTAAAAACCTAAAGTTTTCATTGCCTTATTTTAAATACTTATTATATGTAGACCAAAATTTAGCCTGCTGTCTAATGTAACTCCTAAGTCTTGAACAGATTCACAATTGTTTATAACAGTGCCATTCAAATTATAGTAGAAGTTAATGTTGTCTGTTTTTCTTGTAAAAGTAATTTTCTTACATTTTTTACATTTAATTCAAGACAATTTGATTTACACCACAAGTTTAGTTGGTCCAGGCAATGTTGGAGGTTAATACAATCAAAAGGTGATCTAATAATATCCGCGAGTTTTAAGTCATCAGCATATATAGAAACTTTGCATGGCAGATCTTTGACTACATCATTATAAAATATAATCAATAATATTGGACTGAAATTTGAGCCCTGAGCAACTCCACTGATAGCTTGGAAAATTTCGGAAGAGTTTTAGAATAAAACAATTTATTTGAGGAACGCGTTATTGAACTTATAAAAACTGACAAAAAAAACTAAAAAATTGAAAAACTGTAATAAAGAAAAACATTTTTGGGAAGAGTCCCACGATTACTACGTTTTTTTTTTGTTTTAAACTAAGTTGCCAGACATATTTAAATTTTATATTTACGATAACTTAAAAAAAAAACTTGGAAAACTAATAAAGAAAAATTTTATTGCTTTTAAACTAAGTTTGCGCGGGTACATGTCGATGTCGCGCGTAAAATGTTATTAGCAAAAGAAACTTTATTGTTTAGATTATGCCATTCGAAAATTTTCAAAATTACGTTTTTTCTAGTTTTCGATTCAAGTTTTTACGTAAGACGGTTCCTGAGTTATAAAAATTTAAAAATTATACTTATTTCTTGTCGACAATTGAAAATTTCTTGAAAAAAAATTTAAAAATATATTAGATTATTAGATAAACTTTTTCTTTATCGATTATAATTTAGAAATTATGGCCGTTTTAGTTTTCGATTGACATTTTATCGGAAAAGCTTTTCGCTTATAACTTTTGAAAACACGCGATGTAAAAAAAACTAAAACGTCCAAAAATGTTTATTTCTTTATCAGCGTACGATTATTTTTGATTTTTTTAAAATCGGTCCGTAAATAATCCAGTTGTGGTCAAATTACGGCTCAATTTGTTTAAAAATTTTTTTACTATTTTTAAAATTTTTTTAACCTCGAAAATGCCCTCGTACAAAAAAAATCTAAATCGAAAAATAAAGACACATTTTTCGTAAACTCGAAACTCGAAATTTTAAACGTGTCTTAAAAAATTAAAAAATTACAAATCGAAAACCAACCACCCGTCACTGATCGACATCAACCAACCGTAACGGAACATAGGTATATAACGACACGGAGAAAAAAAATGTCATTGCAATTACACTTTCAAGCATGTACTAATTTTGGTGTAAATATAACTAAAATTTTAAATATGCTTTCCAAAAATGCGTGTAATTGCACGCTAACATATTTTATTAATACGTATCACTTGAAGTAAATGCGTTGTTTTAACATTACAATCTTGCTATGTTGGAGCTACATTATATTGCTATATATTATAACACATTCTTAAATAAAAGTTGTGTTTACTTCAGCAAAAGTGTTGGTGTTAACTGTATCTTGTTAAAATCTACACAACAGCTTTACTTAATTGACAATAAGATGTGGTGTTTAAAATCAATGTATGTAATGATTACATGATTATCAGTTTTTTTAACATATACGTATGTAAGCCTTTTACGAAATCGCGTATGCAGTAACCACAAAGTTGTGCACTGATAAAAAAAATTGCTGTAACTGCTAAAGGGGTTCGTGTTCGTGTAGTCGCAAAAATTTGCTGACTCCCAAGACGCTGGAAAAGTAAAGTAACGTTTTTTCCAGTACAGAGTAGTCATGGATGGGTTTAGTTTTGTGCGTGCTAAATTAGTTGAATGGGGTTTTAATGATTTGGTGGAAGTATTTGAGGGTAAGTATGATAACTAATTATATCTGTATTGAATGTTGAACTTTGTGGAATTGCCTTTAATTATCAATTAATGCATTGTACGTGCTATAAGTCTGTGTTGGCCATTTTTATGTTATGTTGTCACTGGCGAGAAATTTGTACCATTACTACTGTAAACATATTAAAAAGAAATTAATTACGCATTTTTAAACGGTGCACAACATGAGATATAAACATCGACCGATCCGGATGTTTTAATGCTGATGTATGTATTCGTAATTGACTCTTAATAGGGTACAGAGCATTCCTAATAAAACGAAGAGATATATTTTGATGCTTGCTATTTTAAATAATCATTCTAAATGCTAGGTAATTTGATTTTGCTATTTAAAAATTTTTTCTACATAGCTTTGAGTTATCGCAGTTTTAAAATTAATTTACTTTGGATCAGTTTAAACTGATCCAGCAGGTACTCGATAGGTACCCACCTACATTAATTTTCTGTCCATTAATAAAATAATCAATCACAAAATTAATAACATTTTTATATATTTCATTTTTAACACTTTTTTGTCTGAAAATCAAATCAATGTTAATGATAAAGTCAAGTATATAGGTATAAGATTTTTAAATACCAAAAATCATATTATCATAAAACATTTAAAAGAAAATAGTGCTTTGAATAGAGAATTTGGTAGTCATGATGGTTGATTTAGCATCATTTAGGTACATCACCAAAACATGTTCGTTTTAATTGGGATGCCCTCTACAACGATTTTTCATTATTATTTCGATCTTATTATATTTTTACAGAACATGCAATTGATGAAGAAGTATTCAACGATTTAAATGAAGACATGTTGAAAGATCTGATACCTAAATTAGGTATAAGATATAAGTTTACTAAAAATATAATGCATATATAGGAAAGAGAACCCGCTTGTTGCAGCATTAAATAATCCTGTGATCATGAACCTACTTCCTAATACTATAGAGGTACATTGTATATACATTTCATTAATTTTTATTTCAGTAAAAGCTTTGCAAATTAAAATTCAATTTACAACTATTTATTGGAACAATAATGTAATACCAAACGGATTATTTCAGTTTAATGAAGATCTATCAGTTTCCAGCAATTGCTCTTCACCTCAACAATCACCATCCTTAGGATCTGTGTCGTCGATAGATGAACGTGAGTATGAGTGTAAAAATTGAAATGATCAAGAATGAATAAATTAAAATATAAACATTCCATACAATTGTCCATAGTGTGGCTGCCTAAATTCGCACGATATGAAAAACTTTTTATTTTTTATTAAATTTTTATTTTTATTAAATTTTTATTAATTTTACGAAAAAAAAACAGTTCTTTATCAAAAGTTCTACATATGATCTAAATGTTCGGAAACCTGGTTTCTTAAAAAAAAGTAGTTATTAAAATTTAGTTAACTGCGATTTATTGAATTCACTTCTAATCAAATAATTGTATGTGAATAAATTTATATTATTAATCGATCTGTATTTCACAACGCGACGCTGCCAGGCAACGCCATCACTTAAAACTTAATTATACTAATAACATTAATATAATTAATTATCATGAAATTTTTAGCCGTAACCAATTGATTCCAAAATATCGAGTTGATTATAAAGAAGACTTTATGGAATATTTGTTGTAGTTTATTTGTCGCTTGATTCTTTCATCTATTCTAATTACCACTCATAAGTACCTACTTATATTTTTTGTACATTTAGCAAGTGGATCAAGAATATGCCCAGCAAACGTTTACGAGTTTTCAAGAAATACAAGTAGTTTATTTCAAGGAGACACGTCATTGCACAAGTTTCTTGAGTTGGAAGAAAGGGGAAAAGAGATAATTCATAGTTATAAAACGTTGAAAAAATTTTCAAGGTCAGCTTTAGCTGCTTTAATCATAGAAAGAGAATTGAAAGGTCAACCTGATTTACGGTATGTCGTCCAAACTCAAATTTTTTAAAGAGGTATTATATCCATGTTGTAAAAATGTATTATCCTTTTGTTAATCTAAAGCATGTATAAACGTATAACTAACTTATTTTCTTACAGCATAACGTCACAACGGTTCAAAGAATTGGCTCATGAAATATCTACAACATTTCCAGGAGAATTTTCGGAGTCATACTACGTTCCATACTGTAAAACCCATGATGGAAAAATTATTACTGCTAAAGGGATATTGTGGGACAAATATATAAATAAACGCAGAATATACAGACAAATAGGTCTGCTTTCTAGAAGGGAGCATTTCACAGCATCTTCACCAGTGGCTTCTCCAGGTACATTTTAACTATTTGGTTCAAACATGTACTAATTGGTAAATTACATTTATTAACAGAACCAATCGATGATGCAATAATTGACCAAATCCAATGGTTAAAAAATAGTGCAGAACCGTGGAGTAGAGTAAGTGAATATTGGGAAAGTACATGCGGTAGTAGAGAAGGATTGTCAACAATCGAAGAATATTTAAGTACATATCCAGCTTTACAGCAACCATACGGATATGCACTGGTATATTGTTACGTTTATTTTTGAATACTATATTAAAACTTTTCTCTTATACAGTTAGAAATTGACTATACATATAAATACCCCCAGAAATGTGACAATTTATTAACCGAATGGGGTTTGATTTCCAAAAAAATTATGAAATTAGCGGAAGCTCAAAAAAATTCTGGCATTACAAAAAATGTTTTAAAAAATTATAATTACGGCACTTTTTCTGAAAATAAGTTGCACATACCATAATACGTATTTGAAATAACAAAAAAATCATATAGGCCAAACAGAAACATTAGCATTTATAGTCTTACCGTTATTAATGTCCGTTGGGCCAGTCAAAGGCAAATCTGTTAGGTACAGACCATCAAAGCTTGAAGCACAACAAGCATTTTGTTTACATATTCAGGTACGAATACCTATCTAATGTTCAAGTAATATTAATTCATTTTATGTGTAGGACATCTCAGAATTACAAAGTGAGTTAGCTGCCAGAAGACAAAGGCTGCTTAAATTTAAAGAAACCTTACAACCAACTGTTGTATTTGTGGGACCTTTAGAAGCTATTACAGCATCTTATGTAATAATAGATGAAGTACAATATAAACTAGAAACGCCAGTACGGGCAGTGGACGTCTGTTTTAAGGCTTATCATGCATTAAACGCCAGATATCCGTGTGAAGCTGAACACGTTTGGTTGTATCTTCAAAAAGGTATATACGACATTCATACTGTTTTTGACAAAAGTTCAATTGCATTAAGCACATTTATATCAGACGTTAATTCTATTTAAAAAAATTTTTATTTTATTTTTAAGTTTCAAGTTACTGATATAATATGCGGTGTTTTACATGTCGTGCTGTATTCTCAACAGATAATATATTGGTATTACATTTAAGACATGCTCACAGTTTAAATCAGAACGATACATATTCATGCGGCGAATTAAGTTGCGGTAGAATTTTTAGTAACTTAAATTCATTTAAAAACATTTAAAATCCCATATTGTTGAAAGTTCAGAAAATGAAATTATTGATAAAAATATTCCTACTAATACAATAGCAAACAATGGTTTTTAAATAATGAAGAAAATCTTACTTTATCAGAAGTAGTCAACAGCGTCCTAAAAGAAAGCAAACAAACCTTTTGCATAGTCACTGAATCTGATTTAAGAAATCAAGCTACTATCTTTGTTTCTAAATTATATAATAATTCATTAATTCCACGAAATGTAGTGCAGTTTGTTATCGATAATACAACTAGTCTATTTAATAACACATTTTTACCTTTTATTCAACAAAAGGTGGTATCAAAATTGAAACAATCCGGAATTATCATCATATCCTTCTGAAATAGAAGTTGAGTTAAACAATATTTTTATTCACTGCTAAACCCTTTTTATGATCTGTCAACTGAATATAAAAGATTAAAATATTTTCGAAATTCTACTTATTTTATAAAATCTGTTGATTATGTAATTGGACATAGAAATATTACCAAAAAAACCGAAGATGGATTGGTAGTATTAGAACCTGTGCCTGTATGTGCTAAATTTATTCCACTGAGACAAGTATCCAAACATTTTTTGAAATGCCCGGCATATATAGAGAAGTTTGTAATTTCTAACTTCATTCAAGCCGATTTGTGGAGACAAAAACAAAATCGACATTGCAGTTCAATTGTTATGCCTCTGCTTATTTATTTTGATGACTTCGAAACCGGAAATCCGTTAGGCTCTCATGCAGGATCTAATAAGTTGGGTGCTGTTTACGTCTCTATACCTTGTATACCTTTACAGTTCCAAGCAACTTTGAAACACATATATCTTGCTTTACTTTTTTATAGTAATGATAGGAAATATTTTGGTAATAGTGCTGTTTTTAGAATTTTGATTGAAGAATTAAAGTTTCTGCAACAAACGGGAATTATCATTAATGTGAATGATAAAGAAATTGTTATCTACTTTGAAGTTGGCCTAATAATTGGGGACAATTTAGGATTGCACTCTATTCTGGGCATGGTAGAAAGTTTTAGTGCTACATATTGTTGTAGGTTTTGCAAAATTTCAAAAGAAATGTCTAAAGTAACTTATACTGAAATGAATCTTTATGGAAATGTACTTAATGATACCCTGAAGCCAAAACATCATCATTTGCTCCACTACGGAAGAGTGTTTAAAATGTCTGGACCTCTGGTTTTATTTTGGTCAATGAGGTTTGAATCGAAGCATCGTCAATCTAAATTGACTGCTAATACTACTTGTTCAAGGAAAAATATACTGGAAACTCTTACTGTGAAGCACCAGTTAAAATTGTGTCATTATTTTCAATCTGGCGGTTTTGACAAAAATCAAAAATTTGGTCCTCTTAGTATTATTAAAAGAGATAACAATGACTCTTCGCATGTTACTAAATGGGTTAATATAATGGGAACTACATATAAACGACACATGGTACTTATTAAGTCTTCACGACATCCTCCCAACTTTTGCTATTATTAAAAAAATTTTAATTAGCAATACTTCTATTGCGTATTTTGAATGCTTAGAATTGTTTACATACGATTTTAATGAGCATTATTATGCATATGAGGTTGGATTAACAGAAAAAATATGTACCCTTTCTTTTGATAATTTACCAAATACCGTTCCTTGTTTATTAATTAAAAAATCCCAAAGCCATTATGTTGCTACACGATATGATATTTAGTAGAAATATTTTTACGATAGTTGTTGTATAAGTATGTTTTTTTGTAAAAAAATTTAGCTTCACACTTCATTTGATTTGTTTATAAATAGTGTGTAAATTTTACGTATTTTATGTAAAGACTTTTTAGTTTTAATATTTGATTGTAAATAATCATCAATTAGTTTATTTTTATATTGATTGTGTTTATTTGTACTTTCATTTTATTCGAATATATGTATTTTAGTTTAACAGTTTTATTATACAAAACTATTCTGCATTATCCCGTTAATTCTCAATAAAATAACTTAAAAAATATTTATTACTTTTTATACAGTAAAATTATATATTTATAATTAACCACATTTTTGTCAATATGGTAACACATTAATGAGTTAATTACAACAGTATTGCATGAACAACTACCTACTTAAAGACTTAAATATTTAACAACAATTTGTTGATATTGTACCAAAAAAAGCAGTTGTATTTCTTTAATGCAAAAATGTAACTATTACCCTTCTTGATTGTTCCTACAACAACTCACAGGACCTGAACTAACAATTAATTGTGGTCGATATAATCTAAAAGTAGTTGTGTATTTGCAATACATTGTTAATAGAGTAACCACCGGTGGTGTATATTTAACTGTTAGAAAATGTGAACCTATCGAATGAAACATGTAAATATTACAAGTAATTATGGTTATAATTACAAAACATATTGCTACTTATCCAAAATATTACAACAAACTTATAATAAGATGACAACAATAATGTACACAACGTAACAAAGTATACTTTTG
>JALBCR010000819.1:175000-280735 GCA_030710515.1 Abscondita cerata
CGATATTATCACATTTGCTATGATAATAAGCAGTACAAGTAGTACATTTTATAATTGATTTATCATCATCTATTTGTAATTTACATTTAAAACACTTATAAATCACATTAATATCACCATCGTTTTCACTTGCACCATCACTGTCCGCCATGTCGGCTAACTTTTTTACGTAGTCATGCGTTTTGGAATTACATGTTTTCTCAATGTTGGGTATAAAACTTTTGGTTTTTCAATTTATTTTTAGTTTCTTAGCCTTTTATGATATACGTAAATATGCGTCCTTGAATTACATTTTTCCATGAATTATTGGGTAAAAAAAATTAATCTGACCTCAATAACGTTTTCCTTCTTCGATTATTCACTTTTTTTTTGGTATCTATATTGTTGATAACATAACAACTTTTTTTGCTTTTTATTTTTTGGTTTATACACAAAAGACAAAAACTTTTTAGCGATGAAAATATTTTCAACACCCAATGATTGGTGTTTTTTTTTGTTTTATGAATAAAAATACTTAAATGAATGATAAAAAAAATAATTTCAAATTTTTATTTACTTTTACTTTTTGGTATTTACATGAAAATTCGTTCAATTTTGTATTTATCAAAATCTTACCGGTTTACCAGTAATCCATAATGTTTTTCATGTTCAATTACTCATTTTTCTACGTTCTTTGTTGTATTTTCAAAACGGTTTTGTGCACATTTTTTAAAAGTTATGTACAAAAACTTTAATTTTTGGTTTTCTCTGTCTTTAACTTTATGTACAAAAGTTTATTTTAGAATATGCCGCGTAAACTTGCATTATACGCACGAAAACGCGGTAATCGTACGACTCTTCCTAAAATAGAACAAGATAGTAACCACGTAGTCGAAATTGAACCCGATCAGACTACTTTTATCGACGAACACAACATTCTATCTGAACAACCGAGAAAGAAGCAACCAAAACGAAAGCGTTCTCCTTCTTTAGTGCCAACCCGGAGAAGCAAACGTTTGGAATCGGTCGATTCGTCGGTTGGTGTACTACAAGAGCAGAAACCCGAAGAGTTTTACACCAGAAGATGTGGCAGATACTTATCAGGAACCACTTCAAGTGCAAGTTGAACTTCATGTGGTTCATGACGGAGAACTTGCGCAAGTGAGTTGAAAAAAGTTGTTTGGGCACAATCGCAGGTAACAAAAAATATTTTAAATGTTCACATATTCATCTAAGTAATTTATATTACAGAAACCAGGGTGTTCCAAAGATCCTATATATATGGCCGAAAATCCTATTTTGAAAACGGTGGAACATCCTGTAGGTTAGTACATGTTACATTTATTATTTAATATGTACAGATATTTTAGTAAATAAATAAATTTATGGTAATATTTACTTTTTATAGGCGAAGTTGTTCTTGATGAGGCACAAAGCATCGAAGCCACGGCGCAGGGTATTGTACAGACGTCGCATACTGACCAAGAATGTACCAACGTAGTCGAAATTCAGCTCGAGCAGACTACTCTTACCGACGAAGACAATATTCTATCTGAACAACCTAGAAAGAGAAAACCAAAACGAAAGCGTTCTCCTTCTTTGCTGCCAACCCGGAGAAGCAAACGTTTGGAATCTATCGATTCGTCAGTAGATATACTACAAAAGCAGATACCCGAAGAGTTGCAATACAGCACCAGATGGTGGAGCAGGTACTCATCAAGTGCAAGTTGAAGTTCATTTTGCGCATGACGAAGAACTTGCACAGACAGTTTCAAAAGTTGTTTGGGCAGAATCGCAGGTAACAAAACATATTTTAAATGTTTGCATATGCATATTTTACATTACAGAAACCGGGATGTTCCAACCCAGATAGCATAAATACAAGCAGAGAATATGCACTGAACATACGTTTTAGAATATTGAAGATGCCTGGAATATACCGCAAACGGAAAAGTATAGGAAATGTATATTCCAGGAACATTCTTTTGGCCACTTTTTATATATGCATAAAATATTCTTAGAGAATATTCTGTGAATAAAGATTGATAATATTCATGTGATATACCACATAATATGCAATGTGTGACGTCATAACTAAGTATTTTTAAAGAAAGCCTTGAAGAAAAATAATAATATTTTGTCACATTTCCCTGAGTTAAGATTTCAGAGAGATATGAAAATCGTATCAACTTCTAAAAACATTTCCAAATCCTGAATTATGACATGACATCCCCTAAGGGTTGCAACCTCTGTTGAATCATCTGTAAGTATAGGAAAGAATAATTAGAAACATCGGTGTAACACAATCTAGTTATATATTAGAGTTAACATTCAAAATGTATTAGACAAAATTTATTAAACAAAAATACACAGAATAAATAAAAAAGAAAATATACTGCAAACCTTATCGAAAGTAAATAGTAATAAATATAAATCAAGTCACAGACTTATTATTAAAAAATGAAAAAAAATTATATAAAAAACTATAACAATAAACCGTTCATTTAGCCGTCGTTTTCCAGATTAGTTTGGTTTTGTGTTTTCTAAAATATGTAAGTCATTATTTACCTATACAGTTCAAGACGTACTTACCAATAACATTTTCAAATTTATTATTTTGCGCAAATCTATAAATTATTTCACAAAACATTTGCTTCACATATATTTTAAATTACTTATTACATCCAGCAATTAATTATGAAATATATAACATTCACCAATTTTTTAAATTATGTGTTTTATTAGAACGCGAAGTTACGTTTTGTCGTAGTTTTTGAAGTTTTTTCAAGAAGCCCACCTTTTATCACAAAAATGTTTATGCACATCGATTCTTCATTAATTTTTACATCTAAAATGCAAAAACTAAAATGTAGTCCCCCGATTTTTAAAGTTATTCGCTAATTTGTATTGCACGGCGTCGACAAAGTTACGTTTTGTCGTAGTTTTTGAAGTTTTTTTCAAGAAGTCCACCTTTTATCACAAAAATGTTTATGCACATCAATTCTTCATTAATTTTACATCTAAAAATGCAAAAACTAAAATGTAGTCCCCCCGATTTTTAAAGTTATTCGCTAATTTGTATTGCACGGCGTCGACAAAGTTACGTTTTGTCGTAGTTTTTTGAAGTTTTTTCAAGAAGTCCACCTTTTATCACAAAAATGTTTATGCACATCGATTCTTCATTAATTTTTACATCTAAAAATGCAAAAACTAAAATGTAGTCCCCCCGATTTTTAAAGTTATTCGCTAATTTGTATTGCACGGCGTCGACAAAGTTACGTTTTGTCGTAGTTTTTTGAAGTTTTTTCAAGAAGTCCACCTTTTATCACAAAAATGTTTATGCACATCAATTCTTCATTAATTTTTACATCTAAAAATGCAAAAACTAAAATGTAGTCCCCCCGATTTTTAAAGTTATTCGCTAATTTGTATTGCACGGCGTCGACGAAGTTACGTTTTGTCGTAGTTTTTGAAGTTTTTTCAAGAAGTCCACCTTTTATCACAAAAATGTTTATACACATCGAATCTTCATTAATTTTACATCTAAAAATGCAAAACTAAAATGTAGTCCCCCCGATTTTTAAAGTTATTCGCTAATTTGTATTGCACGGCGTCGACGAAGTTACGTTTTGTCGTAGTTTTTAAGTTTTTTGAAGAAGTCCACCTTTTATCACAAAAATGTTTATACACATCGATTCTTTATTAATTTTTACATCTAAAATGCAAAACTAAAATGTAGTCCCCCGATTTTTAAAGTTATTCGCTAATTTGTATTGCACGGCGTCGACGAAGTTACGTTTTGTCGTAGTTTTTTAAGTTATTTTCAAGAAGTCCACCTTTTATCACGAAAATTTTATGCACATCGATTCTTCATTAATTTTTACATCTAAAAATGCAAAACTAAAATGTAGTCCCCCGATTTTTAAAGTTATTCGCTAATTTGTATTGCACGGCGTCGACAAAGTTACGTTTTGTCGTAGTTTTTTAAGTTATTTTCAAGAAGTCCACCTTTTATCACGAAAATTTTTATGCACATCGATTCTTCATTAATTTTACATCTAAAAATGCAAAAACTAAAATAAAGTCCCCCCCGATTTTTAAAGTTATTCGCTAATTTGTATTGCACGGCGTCGACGAAGTTACGTTTTGTCGTAGTTTTTTAAGTTATTTTCAAGAAGTCCACCTTTTATCACAAAAATGTTTATGCACATCGATTCTTCATTAATTTTTACATCTAAAAATGCAAAAACTAAAATGTAGTCCCCCTGATTTTTAAAGTTATTCGCTAATTTGTATTGCACGGCGTCGACGAAGTTACGTTTTGTCGTAGTTTTTAAGTTATTTTCAAGAAGTCCACCTTTTATCACAAAAATGTTTATGCACATCGATTCTTCATTAATTTTTACATCTAAAAATGCAAAAACTAAAATGTAGTCCCCCCCGATTTTTAAAGTTATTCGCTAATTTGTATTGCACGGCGTCGACGAAGTTACGTTTTATTTTGTTAAATTTTTTTGAATGGAACCGACATTAATTGTACTTTTTTAACTAAATCTTATAGAATACATTTATGATAATTGTTATGAAATACATATATCGAATTTGTTAAGATTTACTTATTTTACCATTTACAATACGTAAATTAAAAAAAAATAATCACCCTAGCAAATTCGCAAATTCATGTTTCACATTTTCCTTGTAAACTACTAATTACTTAAACATATATTTCAAATGCAAAGACGGAATTAGAAAATTTTAATCTGTTTATTGCATTTATTGGTAAGGTACCTTACTCATCCTTTGTTTGCAGCTTACTTCTAATAATAAGGATTAAAAAGATTATGAATAAGTATTGATAGAGAAAACTTCCAAAATATAATGTCGACCTTTAATTGCAAGTTTAAGTAGTGATTTATCTATCATGCATTATTCTCAAATAAAATCGATAACTGTCATACTTTTTTTGGAATTTATTGCACTTACCCCTACTACTTTTCTTTTGCAAACGTATAGTAGAATTATTTATTACTTTAATGTATAACGATCATTGTTTTTGTTTGGTAATCAAAGTGAGCATTTAAATTTGGTACCTATTCGAATTGTGATTATTGGTAAGTAAGTTTTTTAATTTTGTTGGTTGAGGTGTTCTTTCCTCTCCATCTACTCTTAGATTTTGTAACCCTATTTTTACTGGTTTTCCAAATTTTGTTCATCTCAATTTACTTTGGAAATATAATTTTGCGTTTCAAACCTAACATTTTCAACTGCTTTATAAAATAATATATTTTGAGTAAATAAATTTCTATTTCTACAATCATGTCGGACGAAAAATTAAATGTCGTCATTGAAATTTTAAAAAATTCTAATTTTCAATCTGCATCTCTTAAACGAGTGAAAGTAAGCAACCCAATCATTGCCAAAGTAGCTATTTCTGTTTTTGGAAGTAATAGTTCCTTCAACCGCCTTGCGGTGTATAATTTAATTAAACGGAATGTTTGGAACATAACTCGCACGTTAAATTCTGAAATTAAAAATTTAAAAGAATCTGAAAATGATATTACTCCAGAAAATTTTGGTGAGAGTATCGAACTTGAAACTAAGTCAGATAGACCATTTCCGTTAGTTGTTGTCACTGAACCTATCTCTATGGTTGACACTTTCGAGAGTATCGATATAGATAAAAACGAAACCGATCACTTATCTTCAACTTTAGATGTAACTAATTGTAGCACAATCATAGATTCTGAATTGATAAATATTTATAATCAAAACGAGAAAAATTTCATATTGCCTATTGGTTGCGTCAACATTTTTCCCGATGTTATTAACAAACATGGCCCCAAGGAATCCTATGAGGGAAATTTTTTATTAGATCAGAAGTTAGTACAAAAATATATGATTGCGCTTCCAATACACTAATTTCAAATACAAATTCATTTGTAGTAAAAGAAAATTGAGGAAACACGTTAATAATGTGTGTATTTTTAACATTAAATCTGTGAATTACTTAAAACACAAAATTGTGATATATGGATATTGTGCTTATACTAGCTGTAAGCTATTTGTTTTAAAATGTTACTTACAAGATGAATTTGTAATAGACGTCTATAGTAGCAATATGAACTATAGTCATGACGAACAATTAACGAGTCAAGTTAGAGGTGTGGAGCGTAATATTTTAGGTTCTCGATTAGTTCATTCCACAGCATTAAAAGTTCGTACAGATGACATTAGAAAACTTTCGCACAAAAATTTTAAAAACAAAAATTTGAACAGGGTCAAGTCAGATTCAGTTTATAAAAAGTTAAAACTGACGTAGCTGCTATGCACGATAGGGATATAGATGATTATAAAGATATGGTTTTAATGGGGAAAGATAATGCTCATTACATACATAAAGTGTCATATCCATTAAATGTATTAATGTTCAGCAAAGAACAACTCCAATTTGTAAAAAAATACAAGAATAAGGTAGACGAAAGTTTTAAAAAACCCATTATCTATATCGACGCTACAGGTTCTGTTGTCAGGAAACCGGACGTTGAATCCAAAAGAATTTTATATTACTGTGGTGTTATAAACACAGATTTACACAGAATTATACCCGTGTTAGAAATGGTTAGTGCTAGGCATGATACAGGTACAATTTGTAGTTGGTTAATTGAATTTAAATATTACACGATTAAGAATTGTATGAAGTGGCCTATTTTTAGCGTAGTAGTTATAGATTTTAGTTTAGCTTTAATTAATTCAGTTTGTGAAGCGTGGAATTTAATGTCGTTGCAACAATATATTAGCATGTTTTTTGATAAGTTTTTAACAAACTGCACATAGAATTAGACAATATTATTGTAATAAAGTTGTGTTGTGCTCATTTAATGAAATTACTTACTAGAGACATTAATAGACAATTTAAAAACAAAAGGTGAAAAATATTCTGAAAGAAATTTTTGCATCCATGTTTGATTTTACAAATGTCACCGAAATTTTTGATGTTTTTGAAAACTTATACATATTAACAATGACTAAGTATGAAACTTTAGAAGTAATTGAAAGTAAGAAAAAGATCTTTTTATGTAAATACTCTTCTAACAAAGACTTTGAGGAAACTTGTAAAGTTACACCTGAGAACAATGACTTTTATGAAAATAATAAATTTTATAACCATATGTTGACAATAATTCAAATCATTAAAATTAATAAAGCAAAAACCGACACGATTAATGTGTTTTACAATACAAATTTTTTTGATTATTTTTTAAAACATTATGTGCCATACTTACCTTTATGGACAAATATAGGTGGAACGCCGAGATGCAGCAATGCAAATGTTGAAAATTGGTTTGGGCTGGTGAAAACAAATGTTTTACAAAATAAACTGCATCAAAAGTGCTCTAGATTCATAAGACAAATTCGCAGTTATGTTATTGGTATTTACAGGGAACACAAATATATCATAAAAGGAAAGGTTGTGCCACAAAGACAAAACAAAAGATACATTCCGAGCAATGGCAAAAAAAAAAAGTAAAACATACATATTTTAAAAAAACAATTTTGACTAAAATTTAGAATTCATACAAACAACCAAAAATTAAAGAATCAAAAATTAAATGTCAAAACACAAATACAAAATCCGTAATTGCTTATCCAAAAAATTAGTAGGGATTATGTCGTGTCCAGATTTCAAGGAGAGGTGCTCTACTTCTCAAGCTATGACACCTTAAGTTTGCATAGAAACTCTAAGGATATGTGGTTAGACAATTTTGTTGTAAATTATTATCTTACAATAATCACATCCCATACAGATGTAAAATTAATAACAACATATGATGTTGATGCAATTTTGCAAGGAAGGGGTAGTAAAAAATTACTTGATAATAACACGAAATTTATTTTACCGTTGTTGGAAGCTATGCATTGGATGTTACTTTATGTTGATGTTTCAAATGAAGTTATTTATTTTTTAAATCCGAGTATTAAAAACTGCAAAATAGGGAATCGATATTTTAGAACTATCTCCGATTTCTTATCGCAAATTTCATTAACTCCAATAATTTACAAATTGGTAAATAATTTAGAATATCCTTGCCAAAATGATAATTATAATTGTGGAATTTATATATGTTATTATTCCGATGTAATAATTAACAGTATACCATTCCAACAATCATTTAATCCTGCTAATTACAGAGAACAAATGAAAAATATAATTATTCAAAATTCTGAAAATATATCTAAAAATTGTTTATGCTGTGGAAATACTAATGAAGATATTTTGTGTGTTGTTTGCAATAGGTTCATTCACAAGGAATGCTTATTCACGAATATTATAATAACGAATTATGTTTGTGAATTTTGTCTAAGTTAGTATAAAGAATACTGTATGTAAATTATTTAGATAATTTTCTTAACAAATAATATATTTGTATATAGTATAATTATAGTATATGTAATTAGTAGTTAATTTCAAATATATATATATATATATATAGAAGATTTCATTAAATAAAGTTAAACACAAAGGTAAACATTTGCAATTATCTGTCATTTTAATTTTATCAAACTTCAATGGCGGAGGTAACATTTGATATTTACTGCGGAAAGTAGTATTGTATCTACATCATTTAATGATCGCTCCGTACTTATACTGTGTTTTACTGTTAATACTAATTGTACAAAAACACTGATACTCTGTTGGTGTCTATAAGAACCTCTAAATAAGTTAGGATCTAGTGTAACGATTGTGATATTAATTAGTGATTACAAATAAGCAAACGTGGTGCGTTTGTATCCAAAAAGAAAAGTCGAGTGCCGCAAAATTATACAGAGTTGTGCGTGTGTCGCAAGAGTCAAAGCTTCCTACATACAGACGTTTATCGTAATTCGAACATTTCTTGGTGCAAATTACAAGATATTTGCAACGGTGTTATTTTAAATCAATTAAACGTTTATCGTGCTGATTAACGAACAATATGGTTGATCTATATGTTACGAAGTTCGACGGTAAAAATTATCAGTATAATGGTTATTTCAAATAAAATGCATCTTAAGAGGGAAAAGCTTGTTTGAGATAGGCGAAAGTCAAACCTGCCATCATCTCTACATGCAACAGCCATGTGTGTCATTACAAGTGCCCTTGAGCTTCAGCTGATTACATTAGTGGAGTTATGTTTTGGAATGTTGAAGAAACTAGACCAGACAACACCAATAACGATGAGAAGCTCGTTCATGAACGATTCAACGAGTACAAAAGACCGTTACTGAATCATTGGCGCAGCACATTTCAAAAGTTGAAATCTTAACACGTCAGATAAAGAAATCAGAAGATCAGGTGAAACGGCTGTTATCATAAAAATTGTCAATTCCCTTCCTTGAAAGTATTGGACATTTCGTCAAGTTTGGTTATCTTTTGAACTTAACAGCTACTCGATGAAGAATCAAATTTAGTCAACGTCGAAGATAAAGTAAAAACAAAAGAACCAAAGAAAGAAAAACCACGTAAAGAGCTACAACTGTTTTTAAAGAGATTGTAGCGCTCCATGAAAGAAAAGTTTACCCAATCCAAATCGGCATAAATTTCAACAACAAGTCAAGGTCAAGGTACTGAAAAAATTGAAATCGAAAATTACATAAATTCTATGGAAAACGGATCATTGGAAGATGTTTGGTACGTCCCACAACTCAGACGTAATCTATTTTCCTGAAGTACAATATTGAAGAAAAATTCTGAAATGCGAACGTAATCTACGAAAACAATTCCTAGTTGGTGTAGCAGTTCGAGACAGTAATAACTTATACAAAATGCTCGTCCAAATCAAAACAATAGAAAACGTTGAAGCTAATATCATTTCATCAGGAACATTCATAGAATGGCACGATCGATTAGGCCACATAAACGTATTTTCAATAAAGGACATATTGCGGAAAATCTTGATCAAAATATCAAACTTAGTGACAAAGAAGAATTCTTTTGTGAAAGTAGTGTGTACGCGAAACAACACAACAAATTCGTTAAATCCGTCAAACGAGTGCGTCTTGAGAAGTGTACTGAGTTTATCAATCACCGAATGCAAGAACTATTTCCGATGGTATCATTCTTGAAACAAATTAAGCAATGTTGTTCAACATAAACATTGAATAAAGGACAACACTAACAAAAATAAGACCAAAGAAGAACCAACAATATATATTGCTCAAATTTGTAGTGAATCGATGACAACTATAAGTGCATCGGAATCTACAACTACGTCACATTACAATTTGAGATCTACAAAACACCAACTTTGATGTCAGTCAGTTTCATGCGGATGTTACAGAATCAGAAATTTATTTAACAGAAGTCATCCAGAAACTTACGAAGAAGTTATGGAAATGTCTTATAAAATTAAGTGACAAGAAGCAATTGACGTCGAATTAAATTCCCTGCAAGACAGACTTGGATTCAATTCGACGTAAAACTGCATTAGTGGGTTGTAAGAAGTATTCCAACAGGTGTGAAGGCAGATGATAAAGATAACCGTGTGTGCAACTGCAAGCTAAATAAATTTTACTATAAGTTTCCGACGATGGTATGAGACCTTCAATCAATCCTTATCAAAAATTGTGGTACCTCCGTTGGGATACTGGCGTGCGTTTAGTGTGGTAACAACAACAATGAAACGATTATGTTAGTTATGTTAGTATTTGCAAAACATAAGTGCGTCTTAAATAAAGCACGTGAGCACCTACAGCGCGAATTTAAGATCAAAACAAACGCCTTCTGTGGTTTTATCGGTCTGAACATTCGGTGAGAAAACACTGGTTCGATAATTTTTAGTGTGTGATCTTATATAGACAAATTAGTGACGTGTTTTAAACTTGAAGCAAATGGATTCAAGGTACCAGCAGATTCAAATGTGCGTCTGTCTGAAAACGTTCTGTACAATCAGATAGTCGATTTCAGATTTGCCAATTTTCGCAACTTCAACTGCACGACCGGATATTGCGTTCATGCCAACTTTACCCAATCGAGAATTCACTGAAACGTCGCTAACGTGTTATACGTTATCTAAATCAAACTATATATTTGTAATGTGTTTTAATTCGAAGCAAATGTGAACTATGAGTGCGTCATATCAGGGTAGTCTGATTCAGGTTTTTTAGAGACTTTTTAGCGGCTTTTGCTAGTTGCACCAACACAACTTAAAACTTGGATACAATTGTTAACACCATATCAACAATTGTTTTTAAGCATAGCTTAAGTTTAAGTCGTGTTAGTGCAATCGGCCATTAAAAACGAAAATTAATCTTTAAGAGGGAGTGTCCATGTTAAGGCATATAAATGATAAATTGTTACCTTTGCGTTCAGGGGTTCAGGTCAACACTATTTATATTGTGGTCAGGTTCAGTTCATAGTTTGTACTTGTATGTGTTGATTGTTATATATTAAATATACAACTATTATTCAACGTTTTATTTTTAATACTAATTATACAAAAATACTGGTAAAATAACAAATGGCTTTAAAAATAGTCCCTCTTCTGCTTCTACTTCTTAAAAAAAAATTTCAAAAAACTACGACAAAACGTAACTTTGTCGACGCCGTGCAATACAAATTAGCGAATAACTTTAAAAATCGGGGGGGACTACATTTTAGTTTTTGCATTTTTAGATGTAAAAATTAATGAAAAATCGATGTGCATACAAATTTTCGTGATAAAAGGTGGACTTCTTGAAAATAACTTAAAAAAACTACGACAAAACGTAACTTCGTCGACGCCGTGCAATACAAATTAGCGAATAACTTTAAAAATCGGGAGGGACTATATTTTAGTTTTTGCATTTTTAGATGTAAAAATTAATGAAGAATCGATGTGCATAAACATTTTTGTGATAAAAGGTGGACTTCTTGAAAAAACTTCAAAAACTACGACAAAACGTAACTTTGTCGACGCCGTGCAATACAAATTAGCGAATAACTTTAAAAATCGGGGGACTACATTTTAGTTTTTGCATTTTTAGATGTAAAAATTAATGAAGAATCGATGTGCATAAACATTTTTGTGATAAAAGGTGGACTTCTTGAAAAAACTTCAAAAACTACGACAAAACGTAACTTTGTCGACGCCGTGCAATACAAATTAGCGAATAACTTTAAAAATCGGGGGACTACATTTTAGTTTTTGCATTTTTAGATGTAAAAATTAATGAAAAATCGATGTGCATAAACATTTTTGTGATAAAAGGTGGACTTCTTGAAAAAACTTCAAAAACTACGACAAAACGTAACTTCGTCGACGCCGTGCAATACAAATTAGCGAATAACTTTAAAAATCGGGGGACTACATTTTAGTTTTTGCATTTTTAGATGTAAAAATTAATGAAGAATCGATGTGCATAAACATTTTTGTGATAAAAGGTGGACTTCTTGAAAAAACTTCAAAAACTACGACAAAACGTAACTTTGTCGACGCCGTGCAATACAAATTAGCGAATAACTTTAAAAATCGGGGGGACTACATTTTAGTTTTTGCATTTTTAGATGTAAAAATTAATGAAGAATCGATGTGCATAAACATTTTTGTGATAAAAGGTGGACTTCTTGAAAAAACTTCAAAAACTACGACAAAACGTAACTTCGTCGACGCCGTGCAATACAAATTAGCGAATAACTTTAAAAATCGGGGGGGACTACATTTTAGTTTTTGCATTTTTAGATGTAAAAATTAATGAAGAATCGATGTGCATAAACATTTTTGTGATAAAAGGTGGACTTCTTGAAAAAACTTCAAAAAACTACGACAAAACGTAACTTTGTCGACGCCGTGCAATACAAATTAGCGAATAACTTTAAAAATCGGGGGGACTACATTTTAGTTTTTGCATTTTTAGATGTAAAAATTAATGAAGAATCGATGTGTATAAACATTTTTGTGATAAAAGGTGGACTTCTTGAAAAAACTTAAAAAACTACGACAAAACGTAACTTCGTCGACGCCGTGCAATACAAATTAGCGAATAACTTTAAAAATCGGGGGGGACTACATTTTAGTTTTTGCATTTTTAGATGTAAAAATTAATGAAGAATCGATGTGCATAAACATTTTTGTGATAAAAGGTGGACTTCTTGAAAATAACTTAAAAAAACTACGACAAAACGTAACTTCGTCGACGCCGTGCAATACAAATTAGCGAATAACTTTAAAAATCGGGGGGACTACATTTTAGTTTTTGCATTTTAGATGTAAAAATTAATGAAAAATCGATGTGCATAAAAATTTTCGTGATAAAAGGTGGACTTCTTGAAAAAAACTTCAAAAAACTACGACAAAACGTAACTTCGCGTTCTAATAAAACACATAATTTAAAAATTGGTGAATGTTATATATTTCATAATTAATTGCTGGATGTAATAAGGAATTTAAAATATATGTGAAGCAAATGTTTTGTGAAATAATTTATAGATTCGCGCAAAATAATGAATTGTATACATTCGAACCGGTGCTAAAGTTTTCCAAATCTATGGCTGGAAAGTTATGGCTAACTTCTCCCGGGTATAATAATTACGGTTGTTGTAGGTACTTACAGTTTCCATGAATTGGTCTTTATCTAATAAAATCTTTTCCGCTTCTGAAAGATGTTCTTCTGTACTTATTGGAAAATATTTTAGAACATCCAATTTTCCAGATTCTTTATCCAGTACAACATGTTTGCTGGTATCGTAATTGCGCATTAAAACTTGGAAGTTTTCAGTGCTCATTTAATTTGGCGTTAATCAAATACAACTCTCTGAGTACCCTTCTTTGAAACTCTGAAATAATTGTGCATTTCGCAAAATATAAACTAATACAGTAATATAACCATTGTTATCGTTGTTGCTTGATGGTCGTAATTGCAAATTTGTAGGTGTTTGAAGTTCTACTTCTGTCGACCTGGTAAATGTTGTCATCATCTGGCTTGTAGAAGGAGTTGCTTCTATATCATCTGATTTTTTCATCAACGATTCTGCAAATTATAGATTTTTATATGACTTAAAATTGAGCTTTTTTAAACAAGAGCTTAACAGTTTTAAACACAAACCTAGTATTTTAACGCTTTTATGACTGAAAAGTTCAACTTACACAAGAACAGATATTGAACATTTTTAGTCCGACGCGAGGTTTATAGACGACCAAATCCGTAATATTAGAAAATTTTTAATTCCGTTGAGAAAGATATTATGTAGTAGTATATTAAATATGTGCAAAATAAACAAATCCATTACTATACCTCTATTCTGAACTTTTCTCGGTGGATCTGGAAAAACAATTCCATCACTTTCATCATTTGATGATGTGTTAGAATTGTATAATCTTTTTTTCGGACGTCTACGTCGTTTCGTTAATACCTCATCATTGTCTGAAGAAGTCAATTTGTCACTGGTCTTAGCTTTTATGACTTTTCTCTCGGCCATTTTGAAGTCATCTAAAACAAGCAATTTATACACTAAAATAAAAATATAATACTATTACTAGTTACTACCATATTCTCCAAGAACGTGCACTAAATGTAAGTTCCATTCAACGCCAGGAGAATAAGATTTTTAATGGCTTCAATTATTTTTCCACCAAAACCATCATTTCGCCAATAGCATTTGGAAATACTAGAAATGTACCATTTTCTTGGGACGATTTCAACACTCCTTCAGATACAAAATGTACCACTAACCATTTCTCCACAGTACTTGACATTATCTACAGCATTCTACTTGAAACTATCAGTAAATCAGGAATCTATAACTAGGAACTCTAATAATATGTACAATAAAAGTAAACTAAAATGTAGTGCAGTTGCATAAGTTATTTAAAATATTAAATATGCAAAATTGGAAATGCTGCAAATCCTTCCTTAAAATTTAACAAAATCATCTTACAATCAATACTTTCTAAGTCATATAAAGCTGGTTGTGGATTTAACTTCTCACAGTAGTATATATTAAACACAGAAGAACTGCACGGCTTTTTATATAAATCACAAACTGTCATAAACTTCTTCCCAACAATCGTGAATTTTAAACCTGATTCGCAAATATTCAAAACTTTAACAATATCTAAATTCTTTAGTTGGACATAACAGTCTTTATTATTTACTTTTAAAATGTAATTAGATTAGATAATCTCACTTGTTTATATTGACGACACTCCTCAAAAATTGGACCATCTTGATGTTCTTTCAAAAAAATTGGTCCATCATGTGACATACTTTGAGAATCCATTTGTTGAATAAAAGGAATTTCTTTCATTCGCTTTACGATTTGCTCTAAGGGTTTATCTGCCTTTCTTATGCCACGTTTGAGATGTTTCATGAAATTTTCAAAAGGAAAAGCACTAAAGTCCAATGAACCAACTTCTCTCACATCATCTACTAGATGTAGAAGATTATGCACATTGTGTGTAATAAAATCTGCACCGTATATGCTCTTGCACTCCTTAATGAAATGCTCAATTAATCTTTGAGCATAAGTTAGATGATCTTCTGATTTACAGTAACGAGGGCTAATTAAAATTGTTGAGACCAAATGCAATGTTAAAATATTATAGTAATATTTTTGTGAATGTAGTTTATCAATAAAACTGGAGCTGCATACAATATAAAAATCGAAACTCAACAGCTTTAAAGTGTCTACAGTCTGTTAAGGGTCGTAGCTTTCTCACAAATTCAGAGGGAATACATTTTTGTAACTTCAAGCATGTTTTCGAAATATTCTGTACTGCACTAGCACGTAATTTATGTGGAGGTCTACCAAAAATAATACCAAATTGTTTAGATGCTAAAATTGTTTAACTACTCCCAATAACAATAAATGCATATAATCATTGGGAATGTTTTTTATAAAATCAAAATTTGGTAGAGTGATTAAATCAGTATTTTCACCCAGTTTGTGATAATCAGAATCTGTTTGTAAACGAAAGTCTAAATCTGTTCGTTTTTAAATTGAATTCGAGGAAAACACATTACGTTGTTTATTAAATCACCTTCATCTGTACATTTACAACAGGAGGAATATCCAGAATGACTTTTAGTTTTTAACAAAAATGATTTTGCTGGAAGATCACAAATCATCATTAAAATCTTTAATTTATATCGCATTCCATTTATCAAAAACCTTCGCTTATTAAAATATTGCATTCATTTAT
The DNA here is from genome assembly GCA_030710515.1 of Abscondita cerata. Lineage (NCBI taxonomy): Eukaryota > Metazoa > Arthropoda > Insecta > Coleoptera > Lampyridae > Abscondita > Abscondita cerata. Next base: position 191,134 of record JALBCR010000819.1, read on the forward strand.
AAAATCTTTTAAATATTCATTTGAATCAGAACGTTTTGAATAGCCGTGATATAATCCTATAACAAAAACTAAATTTTTAAGAATCTCAATGTTATTTTTTTTCCTAATATTGGCCAAAATACTGAGTTACTGCTTTTGCTTAACGGTAAACCATCTACATTGAATGATATCTCAATTACAAACCCATCAAAAATAACATATTTAAATTCATTTAAAATGTGGTTTAATGTGTATTCCAAACCAAAATGAAAATAATTTCCAGGTGCAACTGGTTTGATTTGCACACATCGGGGAGTTTTCAATAACGTCTGTGCATCTTTAGGTACACTAATACCTTCTTGAATTAAAATATTTAGCAGTTTATTAATTGTACTATGTGAAACATTATCTTCTACAGCCCATAATCGTAATTTTTCTTGTATAGATGCTGTTGAATTTCTATAATGATAGGTACGACTAAATAAACCAAGTTTTTCAGGATTACTATTTAGTTCAGGAAATATGCTAGAGCTATTATCTGTAGGTGTAGATACACTTCTGTTAATATCAGCTAGTATTGGTACATGATTCACATGAACTTCAGATTGATGGCACCTTGTAACATCGACATTGAATTCTTCTTCATCTGATACAACAGTTTTACTGGTTTGCAATACCTTTTCATCAACTTCTTGTAACATATGCATGCAGTTTATTGTTGTTTCTAATTTTGCATTTACTTGTTTATTCAATTTACGTTTTTTATAATTAGTATTCATGCTCCTATTTATCTATTAAAGTTTTACCGTTAAATGTTCTGGTATTTAGATTTAACGTACGTACTTACCAAAGAACAAATAATAAATTGAAAGTTTCAACTAAGGATGCCACAACTCCAAAGATTAACCCAAGCACAAATTTTGAACTTGTGAAAACTATAAAAGCCCTCAAAAAAGTATGCAACATAACCTCACTCAAACGAATATGAGAAAGAAATACGCGATTTCTTTTAAATTATGAAAAGGTTCAAAACCATAATCAAAACTTATAGATTATTCCATAAGATGGCGCAGTATAAAAAATACATATACCAAACCATATATACTTAGAATAATCTTGATATATTCACATTTTACATTTTTAAAATTACTACAAAACACATATACATTTAGTCAAATTTAACAAAAAGCTATTAAAACATCATTTATTTTATATTAATTCTTCTTATTCTTCCTTTAAGTGGAGGTAATTAAAACACTGCAGATTTTTTTAAAAAATGCCGACGTTTCGCCCCTACAAATGGAGGCTTCTTCAGGGCTATTTTAGCTATTCCACAGTTAAGTCAAAAATAAGGCGACATGGATAAAAACAAAAACAGTTAAATATGTAACACATAATTAAAAGAGAGAAAACTCTTGCACGACATATAAAATAAGAGTCTTATTATTAGTTACATAAAATTGTTTCAATTAGGCATTAAATTCATTGTATTTATTATTGTAGCCGTATCCAACACCAACTAATAATAATTCAAACAATACAAATTATCATAATGACCTAAGTTAAAAAAATTTTAAGTTTCATCTTTAAAAGAGCTAAATTACGTATTAATTTGCATCGTAAAGTAGCTCATTTCTGTACTGATCTGTTAAAAAAATGTAAACGAACCGAATATTTATTATTTTAATGGTTTCAATAAATAATCATAACGACGGAAACAAACTTATATTAGAGCCCTCTCCATTAGCTACTGTTAAGCTTTATACTAACTGTAATCAACGTTTATCGTAATCAGATTGTTGAGGTAATGTAAAGGTTCACATGACATTATTTCCTTTCATTGATATCAGTTGTTATCAGTTCGTTGTTTAAAATGGAAAATATTATTTCTTATCATGTGATTCATTTCATTGTAAAGTTAACTGTAAAATACTATTAAAACTACAAATTTTTTATATGTTCTTTGATTCCAGGATATCAAACTTTAAGAGAGAGATACGACGAGCAACGACGTATGGATGTTCCAACTCCCGAAGTTTTCCTACAGATTATCCAATCTAGCAACCTAAGAAGGAGAGAGTTGGATATGCCGGCAATTAACGAGGTTGCCGCAGTTTATTTGGCAAACGAGACCATTCCACCGTGTAAAAGATTGGCAGTTTACACGGTAGGACATAACAGAGGTTTAGGCACATCACCTGTTACGATGCTTCTGCCGATCCATTGACCTTCCCTCTGCTGTTTCCAAATGGAGAGTTAGGATGGCAATTTGGTCTTAGGCACGAGAGAGATCAACGGAACTTAACTCTTTGTGAGTATTATTCATTCCGTTTTGCATACCGAGCTGAATTTCAAACAATAGTTAATTCGGGAAAATTAACTCAGCAGTTTATTGTTTTCGCTTATGTTAAGGTAGAATCCAATAATATCGAATACATTTTACAAAATCAAAATAAATGTAGAGCCGAAGAATACGCAGGTTTAGCCGAGTACTTGCATAATAGGGCCGATGCTAACAATGTCCCTTTAGGTAGGATAATAATTTTACCGTCAACTTACCTAGATCGTCCACGAAGTCAGCTACAGCGTTTTCAAGATGCGATCGCAGTAGTTACTAAGTACGGCAAACCTTCTTTTTATAACTTTTACTTGCAATCCCAAATGGGACGAGATAGTGAATAATATTCCTAGAGGTGACGAAGCCTCTAACCACCCTATGCTAATCGATCGTGTTTTTAGGGTAAAGCTATCGCATATGATGAACGATATATGAAAAGTTCATTTCTTTGGCGTCGCCATAGTTTTTGTTTATGTTATAGAATTTCAAAAAAGAGGTTCACCGCACGCACATATTTTAGTTATACTTCGAAATGAAGATAAACTACACGATTCTTATAGGATCGATCAACTTATAACGGCCGAGATCCCCGATTCTAACGTAGAACCGGTTTAGTAAAAAAACACATGGTTCATGGACCGTGTGGCGAGTTTAATAGCAATTCTCCTTGCATGGTAGACGATAAGTGTTCGAAACAGTTACCTAAACGTCTTTCGAACGAAACGTGCTTACTAGAAAACGGTACGGTTATTTATAAACGTACAAATAATTTTAATTTCGAAATTAACACTAAACACAAAGGCGTTCAACCCATCAATTGTCAGTGGGTTTCTGCCTATTGTCCTTATTTATTACTTAAGTACCAATCTCATATTAACGTGGAGGCCTGCGCATCTGTTAAAAGTGTAAAGTATCTTTATAAATACCTTTTCAAAAGTGCAGATCGAGCTTTAGTTCAAATTACGCACAACATGCCAATCGACAAGGCGATGCACCAAATGCACCGGCAGATCAGTTAGAATACAATGAGGTAGAGTCTTATTTAAATACCAGGTACATGTCTCCGCCAGAAGCGGAATGGCATCTGAACAAATTTCGTATGAAAGAATCTTCTCATACGGTGTACAGATTGCCTATTCATTTACCGGAAAGGCAGAGACTGGTATTTCGAGTCGGTGACGAACAAGGAGTCTTTGACAGAAACGAGGTCACCATGCTCACCGGATGGTTTGCTCTAAACGAAAACGATTTAGAAGCTAGAGTTATTTATATTGCGAGATTCCATAACATTACGTCTGGAATAGAACTAATAAGAGATGGACGAGACGTATTAAACGTAACCAGTTGACCATTAGTCGAATGTACACAGTTAGCGTAAGAAATAGAGAATTATATTATTTAAGAACGCTGTTGTTACACGTTCGAGGTGCCATTTCGTTTGAATTTCTTCGAACGGTGAACGACGTGGTCTGCGATACCTTCGAAGAAGGCTGCAGACTAAGAGGTTTACTAATAGAGGATGGTGAATGGCACAGATGTCTCACGGAAGCTTCGACGAAAAGTATACCGAATCAAATGAGACAGTTGTTTTCGTATATCTTGGTGTTTTGTGAAGTTCACGATCCGAGACGTCTCTATGGCACTTTTAGAAAATCTCTGATAGACGATTATCTTAGAAGGGGTTTTACCGAGGACGTATCTAGCGACATGGCGCTCACACACATGACGTTCAACGTATCGTCCAACAGTTAAATGAAGATCAACAGATGATTTTCGATTTAACAATGGCCGCCGTTCGTAACCCCGAAGAACGTCGACGTCTATTTTACCTTAGCCGTGCAGGAGGTACGGGAAAGACGTATCTTTATAATCGCATCAACACTAACCGGGTGTCCTCCACACGAACTGCTCTTAAAAGAAGGCATGATCGTTATGGTGTTGAGAAACATAAACGTACGCGAAGGCTTATGTAATGGTATCAGATGCCTGGTGACCAGTTTAGCCCGTAATTTTATAGAGCTTCAAATTATAGACGGTAAAGGTAGATTGACGAATCATAAAACGTTCATACCAAGGATCGATTTTATACCAATCGATCAACTACCATTTAAAATGAAAAGAAGACAGTATCCAATTAAGTTGGCTTATTGTTTGACGATTAACAAGTCGCAAGGTCAAACCTATGATTCTGTTGGTGTTTATTTAAGACAACCCGTTTTCGGTCACGGACAGTTATATGTAGCTTTTTCTAGGGCCAAAAAGCGCGATAACGTCTTCGTAGTCGTAGAACCTTCTACGGCTCGAGGCAAATTATTTCAGTAACTTCTCGACTTATACAAAAAACGTTGTATATCCGGAAGCTTTACAATAAATGATATTTGGTATTATCGGTAGTCTAAAATCAAACATCTTAAGCTTAGCGTTTTGTATAAATGACTTAGATGAAAATATATTTTAATAATCAGTTGTCTAAAGTTAAAGATCTTAAGCTTCGCGCGTTCGATGAATAACTTAGACGGAAATGAACTATACACTGATTATACACTGATTATACTCTGATTATACACTGATTATACACTGATTATACACTAATTATACACTGATTATATACTGATTAATTATATCGTCGGCTTAAAGTGAAAACCACGTGATTCTGTTTTGGTTACTTTAGATACTTGGTGATCATATAAGTAAATATCATGATAACGAATTTACTTAAAAGATTCATGTTTTGCATAAACGTAGGTGCATCTTTTGTAAACTAGATGGAATTAAAACCCAATTTCAGTGGAATTACGAGGTTTTCACTTTAGGCCGACGATGTACTTATTATTCAAGTTTCTATAAATGATTGTCTCATCAAGTTGGCAATTAAATGAACAAAATTAACGATAACTACGAAGAACACAATTCTAACTAAGGATAATGTAATAATTACAACGGAACGATGAAATAATTGACAATAGCATAAATTAATTCAGTATCAGCAAATTTGCATTTTTTTAAATATCCAACGCTCACCTGGTGAGACAATCATATTTAGAAATCCTGTATATACAGTAAACTCTCATTACGGACACCTTCCTTAGCCGGACATAAGTGAAATAAATTCGTACGATGAAGAGTAAAAACTTTAAAATTGTTCACTGTTTCCAAAAATGCTTAATTTTTTATGTACTTATTGTGTGTTTAATAACCAATCCTGTTTCGGCGATGAGAGATTTTACTGTATGCTGATTATACATGGATTCTTTAGTGCCAATTTTTTTTTTTTTTTTGGTGATGTTTTCGATAAAAGGGTTTTTTTTAGTAAAGTCAGATCGTAAATTGGAAAACGCCTTAAGACGACTAAAAGGACCCTTTACGCGAACACTTCGTTTTTTTTAAATTTCCGACGAGAAACGGCCTTAAAAGTAACCGGAACGCGAGAAAATCGAAAATGTCAATTTTGATTTGGTTTTTTCCCATTTACGGCTTTCGTTTCGAAGATATTTTCAAATTTATCGCTGCACTTAGTAGATTTCATCGTTTTACTTGAGAATTTAAAAAAAACCGCGTCTTAATCTAACGCCCTCGAGAGTTACGAGGGTTTTTTGGAAAATTTTTGAACTAATTTCTCCCCTAAACGGCCGGCGATTTTTAAAAAAATTTTTGGCGTCCGATAGAAATCGAAAAGTCGAAAGCGATAAATTTTGGTTGGTAAGCGTGGGAAGTCGGGGACGGTAATTACACCCCCAAAAGCAAAAAAGTTCCACCCCTAACTTTAAGGACTTATAACTCGGAAATTAAAGGACATATTGAAAAAGCGCTCAGCCTAGGGCACAATTTACAGTTTTCTCTTTAAAACGGCACTTAAATGAAAGATGTGGCTTTTATCATACGGCTGTAGGAGGTACACAAAGTATTTGAACCAAGTTTCAAAATTTTTTCTACAATTTGTAGAAAAATCGTTAAAGGCTTATATCTTCTAAACCGTAAGAGATAGAGAAAAACAATAAATTTTTTCCGGGCACCGTTTTTCTGGGGTGAAGAATATTTCCAAATTTAACAAAGTATAAGATGGAAAAAAATTTTCGAAAAGTCCATTTATAAAGAAAAATCAAAATATTAACGAACAATTTTAAGATTTCAAATCTATACAAAAATCGACCTTTTTTCAAATTCGTCTAGAGATATTTTAGTTTGGAAAAAGTTTCGAGTTTACGAAAGATGTGTCTTTATTTTTCGAATTAGATTTTTTTTTACGAGGCATCTTCGAGGTTAAAAAAAATGTTAAAAATAGTCAAAAAAATTTCAAAGAAATTGAACCGTAATTTGACCACAACTCGCTTATTTACGGACCGATTTTCAAAACTCAAAAAGCATCATACGCGGATAAAAAAATAAAAATTTTTCATTTTTTTTTATTTTATGCTTTAATTTGTAATCTATAAGCATAAAAAATGCATTTGGTGTTTTTATGGTTAAAATTCTAAAAAAAGTTATTTGTAGTATTTTTCACTTTATAAAAATGGAAAAAAATAAATTATACTTTTTTATGATGGACAATTTTTTTCTGGAAGATAGAAAAAGAACCTTACTTTTGTCTTTTTGAACTTTTGTTTTTAATATGAAAAGGTTTTTTTCCTTTTTTCACTCATTGATTCTGCACTTATGTTTCGTATACTATTTTTATATTTGCACTAAATTTTTTTCTTTTACTACAGTTTTTCATTTTATTTGTTTTTTCACTTAATAAAAATGGAAAAAATAGAGTATACTTTTTTATGATGAGCAATTTTTTTTTCTTGAAGTAAGAAAAAGAATCTTACTTTTATCTTTTTGAGCTTTTGTTTGTAATACCAAAAGGGTTTTTTTCTGTTTCACTCTTTGTTTCTGCACTTTTGTTTCGTGTATTTGCATTTTTTAAGAATGGGCAATTTTTTTTAAGTAAGAAAAGGGGCTTACTTTTTTTATAGCTTTTGTTTTTAATATGAAAAAGGTTTTTTTCTTTTTTTTCACTCATTGATTCTGCACTTATGTTTCGTATACTATTTTTATATTTGCACTAAATTTTTTTCTTTTACTACAGTTTTTCATTTTATTTGTTTTCTTCTTAATTTTTTGTTAATCATAATGAGTCTTAAATGCTTATATAGGTTATCGATAATGTGCGTTACATCCTTTTTTTTGTATTTAAAAAGTTACAAAAAAGATTTTCTCTTATATTTTGTAAATGTATTATAATGCTTTTTTCATTTTATGCTCTAATTTGTAATCTTTAAGCATAAAAAAATGCAACTGGTGTTTTTTATGGTTAAAATTGTAAAAAACAATTATTTGTAGTATTTTTCACATTATATAAATGGAAAAAAATAAATTATACTTTTATGATGGGCAATTTTTTTTCTTGAAGATAGAAAAAGAATCCTACTTTATCTTTTTGAGCTTTTGTTTATAATACGAAAAGGGGTTTTTTCTTTTTCACTCTTTGATTCCGGACTTTTGTTTCGTGTATTGGCATTTTTTAAGAATAAAAAAATGAATTTTGTTTTATTTTTCATGGTTAATATTCTAGAAAAAAAAATTTGTAGTATTTTCTACTTTTAAGAATGAAAAAAAAATATTATTTATACTTTTTATGATATGTAAGAGTTAAAAATAAATTGTTGTTTTTTGTTGCTTACAATTGCAAAAAATAAAGTATAATGGGCAATTTTTTTTAAGTAAGAAAAGTGGCTTACTTTTTTTTGAGCTTTTGTTTTTAATATGAAAAAGGTTTTTCGTTTTTTCACTCATTGATTCTGCGCTTATGTTTCGTATACTATTTTTATATTTGCACTAAATTATTTTTTTTACTACAGTTTTTCATTTTATTTGTTTTCTTCATGTTTTGTTAATAATAATAACTCTTAAATTACACGTTTTATCAATAATGTGTACAAATTACTTCCTTCTCTTTTTTAGTATTTACGTAGAAGTTACAAAAAAGCCGTTTCTAGGTTTAAAAATAAAAATTGTTGTTTTTTGTTGCTTACAATTGCAAAAAAGATATTGTAATGGGCAATTTTTTATTTAAGAAACAAGAGTTTTATTTTTTTTCTTTTTGAGCATTTGTTTTTAATATGAAAAGCAATTTTTTTTTCACCCTATGATTAAGTTAAGTTTGGTATACTATTTTTGTATTTACATAAAAGCTTTTCCTTTTACTACAGTATTTCATTTTTCTATTGTCTTTATCAAATTTCTATTGAGACCATTTTTTTGATTAAGAAAAACCAGAGTTTGATTTTTACAATTTAGCTAGCTTCTTAGATGTTTACAATCTGGCGAGCGAAGCGTGAGGTAAAACAACGTTTGACGTCATTAGGGTTAATTACGTTTTCTAATTATTCTATTGCGGTTTATTTTTGACCACCGAGTAGTGTCAGATCTCGCGTATGTATTGCTTGGGGTAAGTACATTTATAATTATTTTTGATTTAGTTTTGATCGTGTATTTACTTTTGCGTTGTTTGTTTTTTTTTAGTTCCATTCTTATGTAAGACCCATATTTTTTATATGGCTGTAAACAGCATAAAGATACTATCCGAAATACTAAGGAAAAATATATTATGCTATTTGGAAAAAAAGTTGAATATTGTTACCATTATACAAGTGCAGAATTTGAAAATTGTATTTACTTATCTTATAGAGAATTTAGTCTCATTTACGAAAATCAAAAGAAAAATAAAAACATAAAAATAACGTAAAAACAAGCATGATCTCTGGGACACCCTGTATAACAATTGAATTGTTAACCAAGAATATATTTTTTTAATTAGCATGTTAAATTTTTATAGAGCAATAATTATACATACTTAAAGAAGTAATATGGCGAAGCATTATAAAACTGTGCAAATAAATAGTTTATTTGCTTTACCTTGGACCATATTACAGATAATTAATTTTTATTTCCGAGTTTGAGATTAATTGATTTTCGTGATATACTTATAAGCAAAATTTTCTATTTATTTTTTATAATGAAGTTTTGAGTGTTCGTTAATTTTGTATAAGCAGGTATGTGTTTAAAATTTAATTAATTTTCTAAGCAAATCAAGTCTTAAGTGTTCGAAAAACTAGAACTGTTAAAATTAATTAATGGTCAAACTCTATTCTTCTAAAATATTGTTTACATCTTTGCAACCTTACTAGACAATACCATTGATTATAAAAATTAATCAATTACAATACTTTTAAAAAAAATTAAAAAAGTGACTAAAGTTGTCTTTCCAAATATGTTCCATATACCGTTATAACGAGATTCAAATAATAAATTGGACTGATCAGGGTGTGGAATTGAATTGATTTAATTATTTTTACAGTGTCCAGCAAAATAAAGCGTGGTGACTTTGTATTAAAACGTGATATAAATATAACCTAAAAGTTGACAGAAATGAATGTTTTTTTAGATATCTTTGATGATGATATATTTGATGATTATGGATTTTAGAACATGCTGAACTTTTTATAAAGAATACCTTTTTTTTCGTAAAATTATTAATGAAAAAGTTTCCATTATGTTGCCAACTTAAGTAGACACACTGTATGTGTCATGTAATAGAAGGGTTTATTGATATAAGCATTGATAATAAGGGTGGTTTTCATTCAATGCATGGGTGTACGAATCCGTTACAAAATTTTCATTGATATTTGATCCGTATTTTATAATATATATTTATTATAAGTATAGTAAAGGCGACGCTGTTTAATCAAAAATTTTTCCCAAAGCGGTAATGCTCACTCAAAATGTAACCTTTTACAATATTATTGTTACATTTCAAAGAAAAGAGCTTAAAATATTTCCTGGTAAAGACCATAAAATTGATCCTTAAAATATTATCGTTTCGACTAAAAGGGCTTAAAATATTTCCTAGTAAAGATCATAAAATTTGTGCTTAACACAAAATGTCACAACGTGTTGCGAAGAAGGACAAACAATGTTACAGAAAACTAAAAATTACAAGTAAACTCTTTCCCATTTTTGCTACGACATAGATAAGCATTGAACGGGACCGGATGAGTGGATTAAAAGACCGCAAATGTATGATCCCTAATTTGAATGATTGAAAAACTGAAAAAAATCTTGATATTATGCGAATTGATTTAAGTAAAAAGAAATTATACGAGTTAATTTATTTCAAAATTAAATTTTCTTTTTTGAATATGAAAGCACATCTACATCGAAAAACGAACACACACACAGATCGTTTTGCAATTTTTTCTTCTAGTCTCATTGTTTCGTAGTCAAAAATTGGAAATGATTCTGTCGATGAACTATTTTCATAAAAATTTTCGGATCAATAATTTTCTGATGAAAATATTTCTTTGTTTATTTCAATATTTAAGTTTCCTTCAGCAGAAAATTGTAGTATACTTAACTTCTGTCTGTGGTTGTTTTAAACTAAGAACGTGTTATTACGTCCTGCCTAAACATTCGGAAAAAAACTTCATTATTAGAAACAGCTTTAAACGATTCATCATGATTTAAGGCGTTGGCCATAAAAATGTCAATCCAGATCGTTGCATGTTGGTTAGTCAAACCCAATATCAACATTTAAATCAGTGCTTGTTAAATAAAATATTCAAATACAATCGAAAAAAATATGGATTTTTAATGACGTTTCGCAAAGAATTTATTAAAATTCAAGATCAAGACTAACAAGCACTATTTAAAGTTAAATTATTTTAATTGTTTGATACGACTGACTCTTAAGCACCCTTAAGAGGTATTGCAAATGTTAATAAGTCAATAACTTCATGCACCCCTGCACTTAAACCATAATAGGTAATAATGTATTTTCGACATTTTCTAAAATTGAAAGCGAAATTTATTTTGAAAATACTATAAACGAAATTTTTATTTATGTGATGTAATTGCGGATATTTTTGAACCAGTGGAAGTTTTAGAAAACGAACGTTCAATTAAGAGCAGTAGGGAAGGTAATTTTTTCTGACCTATTCAAATTCTAGTGTTTTTCAAATCGCATATCTGAATAATTATGACCAGTATTATAGTTCAGAGAATAACCAATTTCACGTTTAATTTCCAAAGAGTTTGTAAAAAAATATCCCAAGTCACCAGTTAAGGGCTGAAACCCATGAACGATGGATAATGGAAAGCAACAAAATTGTTCTAATTTGTATGAATTGAAACAAGGGTTTCTGCACAAATAATTTTCTTAGAAATCTGTTGACGCTTTTGTTGGTGTAAAATTTTAGTTTTACATTGACCGTGGTCAATAACAGTAATTTTGTCATTTTTTTTGGTTTTCGCAGTTTCTTTTATTGTTCTGAAAGATATGGGTGGTGAGTCATTACAGTATTTGAAAGTCGAACATTATCATTTTATTATTTTCGCTATTCTATATGAATTTGTGCCAAAAGGTTTATTCAAGTTTTTTCTATGATTATGATCATTTTCTACAATTAAGTTTTTCTTTATTGTTTTATTTACATTAACAATTTGAAACTGATTTCCATCTCCTTATTCGGCATCGATTATAACAATAATAAAATCAAAATATAACAAAACTGCAATAAAACTTTCAAGTAACTTTCGACCAATAAATAATACTAATAATTTTGTAACGATTTTAAACTTACTGCTTTTTGCACTGATGTGAAATGGCGTGGAGCGAAATTATTTTGTAATTATCAACGGTATTCGATTGTTAGAAGTGATAAGAAGTATATGTAGTTTTTATATCGTAGATAAGGTTTTAATTTACCTACTTAATAACTATTTAAAAAATATTTATTTTTGCACTTACGCAAATGATAACTTAAAAGTAGTAACTGAAAATTTATGATAGTTTTTTAAACTAAAAGTAGAGTAATATTTTAATCAACTGACGTGCACTGGTAAGGGTCATATAAAAGGGGATACAATTTGGTGTTTGTTTGGTTTGTACACTTGAGATTGGCGGCCGTGGCATAGGAATTTTACATGGTACGTTGATGGTACAGAAGGCTCTTAAATGTACTGTTTATTTGAAAAATATGCCGCCTATGGTAAAATGCTTTTGTACATATATTAGAGCTGCACTGGATGGTTCTCCAATACATTTAAACAGTTATAATACCGGCAATAATTGTAAACTGTATTCGGTTCTTTTTTCTGGGGAAAATACCCCGAGAAAGAGAATGCGAATAAATCTAGAACCTTTTGTTTGACGTTTTTAAAGCTTAACATAAAACAAGTGACTTGTATTTGAGCAATTTTTTCCCCTTCAATTAGCTAATCATTTATTGTATAATTGAATTGTATTTGTAGTTTCTACGGGAAACTAGATGCCCTAGTTATGCGGCTATTTTGTAATGTAGAAATTTAGAACAGGACATGCGATTATCGAAAATCTCATCAAGCCTAGTGTAGGATGTGGTCAGAATTACTACAAAGACGCTGAATAAATTGCTCGCATAAATTAACGCAATACAATAGTATACGAGCGTCGTTAAGTAGGCCTACCAACCAGTAAACATATCATACCGACAACGTCCCGGAAGTTAGCACCCCATTTCTCAAAATTTTTAATTTAAAAAGTTGTTGCTGATTGTTCTCACTTTGTTCTATATTGTTCCAAAATAACAATGTTTCAACTCAAACGAAAAGCACCTAAATTTAAAAATACAATTTTTCAGTTGGCACCCCTTTTTGAAAATATCGAAAAATTCAATACTGTTCTACATTGTTCTAGTTGTTCCTAGCATTGTCGCGAAAGAACAAATCCATAACTCAATATACATCGTCATTCTCAAAGTCCGCACCAAATGGGAAATTTATTTATTATATGTTTTTCGATAAAAAGTTATTCTTTATAAAAGTTTGTGCATCTCCTAAAACTAAAAATGCACCAACAAAATGTGGCGAAAGACGCGTAATATACGAGGTACATTCGAAAATTTGATTTTGAGTCAAGAGTAAAGTGCCTTTATTTCAGTAAATATCAAAAAAAATTATTACAAAAAATTGTTCATGATTAAAAAATACATCAAGATTTAAAGTCATGGCCATTTAGAAGAAATTTGAATTTTTTTTCAATTTTTTAATGGTGGCTATAAGAAAAAAGATTTGCTTTAAATGATAATAAACGATATTTTGTATACAATAGGTTATTTAAAAAGCTTGTAATTTACAAATTGCCCAATTATTGTGCCAATTATGGTCAAATTTTTTATTCATTAGAAAAAACTTTAAAATTTTTGGTGCAAAGTTCTTTTGAAAGCTTAAACCAAGTCATTAGCTTAACAAGAATATCATTTTTAAAATATTGAGGCACTAAACATCAAAATTAAATTATATCTCAGTATGATCCATCCCGCAACATGCACAGTTTTGTTCTTCTTACAGCATCGTTGACTACACTCGTAATGTGCTCTGGTTTTATGGCCAATTAGTAATTACAGTTTTTAAATGTTTTCTATTCCTAAAAAGACGGTGTTTGTAAACCTCGTTCTTTAATAATCCCCAAAAGAAAAAATCCATTGGGGTTAAGCCACTTTTTTGCAAATATTGAAAAATTTAATACTGTTCTACATTGTTCTAGTTGTTCTTAGCATTGTCGCAAAGGAACAAATCCATAACTCAATATATAAGCTGAAAAATTAAAAACAAAATTTTTGAGCTCGCACCTCTTTTCTCAAAAATTTAAAATTTTGATACAGTTCTAGGTTGTTCTAGTTGTTCTGAAAAGAACAAATCCATAACTCAAATTATAGGATCCCACTTAAAAAAAAAACAATTTCTAATTTGGCACCCCTTTTTTCGCAAATACCGCAAAATTCAATACTGTTCTACATTGTTCTAGTTGTTCTTAGCATAGAAGTTTGTGCAATTTTTCACAATATGTGCATAGATGCAAATTTACCGGATATTGAACCCGATGAAAAACGATCAAGGCTTGGATTTTGGTATATTTAATGCAGTGGAAGAAAATATAAACCTATTGAATGAAGGAAGACAACAACGGAATTGTGTCATAAGAAATCAATTTAAGTAAACCTATCATAATTACAACAATAATTATTAAATAATTTAAGAATTGAAACTGAACTGTAATTTTTTTGTTTCAAATTAATCTAATTTTTTTTTTAACTTTGCTTTATAATAATGTTTTGGTTTGAAACGAACCTCTCATACAGTTCTAGTTTCTTCTTATAGTAGGCTCGTTTTAGTTCTTTTCAATTGCTTCGACATCTTGTCGGTCGTACTAATGGTCTGTTCCAATTTTTTTGTAGCAAACGTTTTCTTTCCCCAAATGTTTTTTGTTGTTGAAGTGGGTTCTGGCCTTGAGCGTGAAGGTAACTCTTTCTCAATTGCAGGAGTGTCGTTAAAGTTATCAACTTCTTCTGCAGTAACATTTTCTGGGCTTGCAATGAAGTTGGTAACTTCAGACTCTTTGCCTCGGGATGACCTTCGTTGGGCACTTCTCTAATAAGGTTTGTAATCGTTTCCTCAAACTGTGATAAAGTTTCCGAACATGTTTCTCCTTATCCAGTGCCCAATTGATGTTTAGTGATGGCCGACTTGTTTTCTTCGCAGTATTGCATTGATCTTGCCCAATCTACAAAGTATAATTCACAATAGGTAATTTCTAAAACATTATGGTGTGTAGGTACCTTGGGCCAAGAATTCCACTCTTTATTTACCCCATTTGTCTGATTCAGTTCGACCGTCACTGTTTCCCACAACTGTCGAGCACTTTTATGCGTGAATTCGGAGGTTATTTATTTATTTACGTATAGTACATTTTAAATATTGTATTGTGATGTAAGTGTTAAGTATGATGCCCCCGAAGATTAATAAAAACCTGTATAGTGTGATGATGAAACCGTGTGCAATTGTGGATTAGTTCGTCTTGGCAAAGCATGCCAACCCTTACCCACCTTAGTATTTATATGTAATAATATTAATTAAGTATATAAACATTATAGAAGGTAAATAAGAACATAAAATATAATTCGGAGGTAAATTTACCTCTTCGAAGTTCATGATGTGTTGCTATAAAATCCGCCAATATTATTTTTTGTTACTCGCTAATATTACCCGATCGCTTTCGTTCACCTCCTTTTTCCATTCTTTTCTCCATATATGCTCAATTTACAGTTATGTTTCAAAATTATTAATTATTATACAGCAATATAAAAGTGACTGATGTTTTAAGAGAATGTCATAGGTTAATTACCCGTTTGCCAAATTTTCAGACTATGTGATATAATTGTTATCGATCGAAACATTTTATTCGACTTTTTTCGAAGGGGAATAAATTCGCATAAACTCGAGAATCGCACCCCTGACGAACAACACAGTTCATATTCGTGAGATTCGCCCATTTCATAGTAGTATAATAATTCCAATCACGCCTTCAAAACGTCACGTGCCATTGCATACGTTTTTAAATAAATTAATAATTAGGCTTGCTCAATAAACTTGTTAAATACTTTCTCTACAACTTCTTCAATTTATAAAATTCAAAAAGTTTAGATCCATTCTTTAATTTCCTTAACAATAGTGATCCTGATTTGAAGTCATGACCTCACCGAAGTCATCGATTTTTGCTTCTGTCAAGATGAAACTTGACAAAAAAATATGTTCACGTGTGCAATATTTTTCCAAAAATTATCAACTGTTTGGGTTATTTCTCAAAATACCGAAAAAAAAGTTTTTATAAAAAACCTTCATAAACTATTTTTGAAAAAACATTCCATGTACAGACAGTGTGAGCAGTAAAGTGACCTTAGCTACGATGCGTTCCTATTCACACATGTATAATTGATGGCCGACACTGTATAAGTACAAGCCTAATCAAACATGCTTCTTTTAATTAAAATAAAAACCAATTTGTCACACTTCCGGCACTACCGGAACTGAGCACATTAACTTTGTTATTTTAACTAGAAATCCATATTTTTAATTTTTTATTTGATTCTATATTAAACTTGAATTTGCAAAGGTTATATCACGTAGGACCGCGAACAAATACGCTTTTCAAGTATACTCTGAACCATACTTTGCATATAATTAAGTTCAACCGTTTGAACTGATTATAAAAAAAAACAATTTATTTTAAATCAAAATTACAAAGATAATAATTAGATACAAGAGTACTCGAAAGTAATCGCTAGCCCAAAGCCAATACGAAACTCTGACGTTTTGTGTTGGCGTGGGTCCCTTTTATAGTTTCGTCGCTAATTTACAGTTAAAGTCCGTAAAATGTAAGATTCGTATTTTCGGATTAGCGCTTCATTCAACTGCCACAGGTAGAAAGTATATCTATTTCGTTTCCTCCTACAGCGTATGATGTAGGCAGAAAAAAGTAGAATGTTTTTAACGCGACGGGTGGTGAACTAACACCTTCACTACACGTAACGAGATATCGTACATTTAAACATTTGGTTAGAAAGAGACAACAAAACGAATGGTATGTTGCAGTTTAACCAGTAAATACTCACATAAATTCGCTTTAAAGCGGTATTGAAAATGTTTCTAGCGTAAAGTGCATAACTTGTAATTCTAAATATATTTATGTTAAACATTTGAAACAATGCTTTAATGACCTTTTTCTAAAACAAATTAGATAATGACGTTACCGTAATTATTTCTTTTAATGAGTTACACATATTTTTAAATACAGTAATGACATTAACCTTCATTTATCTTGGCAGAAAGTATAAATTCAACTAATGAAGTGAATTATTGTTTACTTATTATTAAGTAAGTACATGCTTACTAATAGAAAGTTAATAAAAAACCAAAGTTACGTTTTCCAAACATTCAAACTGTTCAATCTCATATTTATGATTTTGTGTTAATCCAAATAAAAGTTTAAGTAGTAAATATTTTAATCAACCACTAAACAACAGTAGTACAACATATCGTACATAATTATAGAAATAAATATTTACAAAAATTACACAAAGCATTGATAAATAGGTACAAATTAAAAAAACAAATATGTTTTAAACCATGTCCTCTGTATCTGCATATAAATCATCTTCCGAATCACTGCTTCCAACAGAAATGATTAATGGTGTTACCTCGACATCTAATAATTGCTCTCGTGACCACCCCTGTACTATAACTTTTTCAGTATGTAAAATTGTTTTTTTCCACACTGCACTATCACACTGTTGCAGAGATTCTTCCCACATGTGTAACACACTAGCATCCGAATATCCATCTCTACCGATGTGTTTGTCGTAATAGGACTTGCAGATCCCCAAATGTGTTCAATTGCATTAAATTGACAATGGTAGGGTGGTAGTCGAAGAATAAAGTGACCATGTTCTTGAATAATGTTGTCCACTACGTAGCGTTTTTCTATTGCATGTTTCTTTGCAAGATTCAAAAGATTTATCTTTAAATCTTTTCGGAAAAAGATATATTTTTATTTTTCAACCACTCCTGTATTTCTTGTTTTTCCAAGCAGTCGACGGCATTCGTTCCATAAGACGGGAATGATAAGACGCGTTGTCCATAATTATCAAAGACGGATTGCATAGCTTTGGTAATAACTGTTCTGTTAACCATTTTTCAAAAACCGTAGAGTCCATATTATCGTGGTAGTCTGATGTTTTAGATTTTGCAACAAATACTAAACTTGCACCTTCTATAAAACCATCAGAATTTCCAGCGTGCAAAATAATATACCTTTTCCCAGTTGAAGAATATTGGGCATTTTTAACAGTATTTGGAGTATCATCTTGCCAAGATCTTTTAGGTGATCCTCTGGAAAATATCCACGTTTCATCCAGAAACACAACAGATAAAGGTGATTCTGCATTCATGTTCTGTATATATTGTTTTAGAAATTTAACACGCGCAAATACAACACTGTTCTTTTCGCACAGCGCTCTCCGATTACAGTCTTTCTTATACTTAAAACCAATATCACTCAAAATCTTACTTATGGTCGGTCTAGATGCTTCTAACAAGCCTTTAACATGTAACGTATGTTTAAGCGCATCTAACGTGACATGTTTCTTTTGTGCGTACATGTCATACAGTACATCCCTTATTGTATGTTTTAATCCTTCTGGTATATCAGTAGTTTTATATTTTTTCCGACATCTCTTGTTCCTTTTAGGCAATGGAGTGTTAGTTTTTTCACTAGCAATGATCTTTTTAATGTGTCAACTGATATTTTTAAAGCATCACATGTTCTTCGCTGCACTGCCATAACACTACATAAAGAGCCACTGTTATCTTTTTCTCTGCAGAAATATTCATGTACGTTAAGAACTAATTCGCGGCACCGTTCATTTAAGCATTTGCCAGGCATCTTTCGACGTTTTAAAAGAGAAAGCACGAAGAAAACTACACAATAATTCACTTCATTAGTTGAATTTATACTTTCTGCCAAGATAAATGAAGGTTAATGTCATTACTGTATTTAAAAATATGTGTAACTCATTAAAAGAAATAATTACGGTAACGTCATTATCTAATTTGTTTTAGAAAAAGGTCATTAAAGCATTGTTTCAAATGATTAACATAAATATATTTAGAATTACAAGTTATGCACTTTACGCTAGAAACATTTTCAATACCGCTTTAAAGCGAATTTATGTGAGTATTTACTGGTTAAACTGCAACATACCATTCGTTTTGTTGTCTCTTTCTAACCAAATGTTTAAATGTACGATATCTCGTTACGTGTAGTGAAGGTGTTAGTTCACCACCCGTCGCGTTAAAAACATTCTACTTTTTTCTGCCTACATCATACGCTGTAGGAGGAAACGAAATAGATATACTTTCTACCTGTGGCAGTTGAATGAAGCGCTAATCCGAAAATACGAATCTTACATTTTACGGACCATATCTCTATTTGGTTACGAATTCCTAGTTACTTATTTTCTATTTGTTAGTTTCTTATTCTATTAATTATACATTAGTAGTTATATCTAAAGTTTCGCTTATTATTTATAATGCGATTAGAATATAGGGTAATTATATTTGTCGGTTTGTTGTATATCAGCATGATATAATTATATGCAAAGAGGCAGACGGTATAAAGTTATGTTGTAAAATCAGTCATTATTTGCTGGTCTATTAATGCCAAATGTCGACTACACCGAGATGTTATGTATTTCAAACGAAATTTCCAATTTTTAGGTTAGCCATTCGATAGAGGTTAAAATTTTGAAGCTAATGATATAAAGTGTATGTATTTAGAAGACTATGCACTATGGAAATGTTCAACCTCACCCATACAAGGAATATATCTGTGGTTAAGAATGAAGAGAAGCAAATCATATTTTTATCATATTTCCGGACAAATCCTCATGCATCAACTAGAAGTGCTTCTAGAGATTTGGGACTATGTCGTGCATCAATTAACAGGATTTCAAAAAGCTATACCATGGATAATATTCCCCAAACCTAGTTCAGACACTTCTTTCAGGAGGTCTTATGCGCAGAGTAGAGTTTTGCGAAAACCTCTTGATTGCAATTCAAGAAGATCTTTTTTGCGTCAAATAATTGCTATTGACATTATTATATTGGTATAAATCCCCATTTTATAAGAGGGTGGAATTTCCAATGCAAGTTTAATCTAAACGTTTTCTACTTCCTAACGGATAATATATACCATTATTATTTATACGATGGAATTTAAATGAGGATATATATCGGGAAATATTTAGAGAAACGGTTTCAGTGTTTTTGGGACAATTTGCCTTTGAATATCTTAACATCCTGTTACTATCAAATGAATGGCGCACCTGCTAATTATTCAGGAGCAGTAGATGCAGCAGTAACTCATCTTTTAGAAGATCCGAGAAAATGTAGTGCACCGGATTTGAAACCGTTTGCTGAGCTCAATCCACACGAAATACGTGAAGCAACATCCCGTGGTGTTAGACGTTTGAATCAAAATGGAGGACATATTGAAAAGTTAGGTTAATTGGATTGTTTTGTTTCTCAGCTACTATGTTTTGAATTCGTTCTATTAACATTCTTGCAAATAAAATAAAAACTATTAAGTTTAGCTATAGGAACATCTGATATCATTAGTTTTAAAATTTTAATAGCTATCGAATGACGGGCATAACAATAGCGCATTGCGTTTGAAAAAAAAATTTTTTTGTTTTTTTTGTGAGGTTGACATTTGGCATTAAATATATGCGCATTTGTTTATTATTTGTTATTTATTTTTTATCCTGGGATACTTCATGGGATAGATCATTTTCTACTATTATCATAGAAATTTAAAACTTTCACTTTTGTGCATTAATTATATATTGCACTTTTTTATAAAAATTACAAAAAAAAGTGCAAAGAGTTGAATAAAGTTTACTTCAAATTTAATGTAAAATCAAATAAAAAATTAAAAAATATGCGTTTCTATTTAAAAAGTTAATGCTCACTTCCTGTAATGCTGTAAGTGTGACATGTTTGATTAGGTTTGGGTATAAAAATTCATGTCGCAATACTTTACTATTAAATTATTAATATTTACTAACTTTACGATATCTATGCGAATCATCTTCAATACATTGAAATTATTTATGATTTCGACGGAAGGGGGACGTGCACAATACTTTCAACTTAACAACGGTTTCACCATTTTATAACCAACATATTTTTTGATTATCATTGTATTTTTTCTAGTTTTCGTAATTTACTTATGTTAGCTAATATGGAAAATGTGATGATTCTTGCATTAGCACTCTAACGCAATTCTACAATTTAAAAACGAGGTTGCTAACACTGCACATTTGTTATTATAAATATTGTAGTATAATTTATTAACTCACAGTTTTATTTCCATAATTGTTGTGAGTAGAGAGTAATAGCGGGTTCTGAGACCCCACTTACTCACCTCTGTCTGAGAAAGATCACAATATATCTTTCTCCCTCTAACTCATTGTTTGTGTTACCTTTCTTACAGAGTGTTACAAGAAAAATCCCCCTAACTAATGAATATTTCTAACTAGATTTATAACTAGATTCTTTACAATACAAATATATACCAATACCATGTTGGTCAACCTGAATTATAAAAGTAATTGTTAACGTTCCACTATTAACGCTTACCATCACCGAATCCCTATCATAATTTTTTGATATACATAATCTCAAGTTCCGTTTGAACTTTACCATTAATTTGAATATGTATACATTTTATGAATGAATATAGGATCCATTTTATATTGGTTATTTATATATGTATATATTTATATACCAATTTCTAACTTGATCACTTAAAGGTAAGAGTGAGTTAAAAATACACAATTTTATTATGGATTATACATCATATATTTTTACTTAAACAAATGGGGTATTATACAGCCAAATACAAATTACCAAAACTTACAACCCTAATTAAACCAAACCATCATACATTCAATAAAACTACAATTACATTTTTTTAAATGTGAAGGAACGGCTTAGCCTTAGAGGCCCTATCTTACTATTCTTAATAAAAGTACTTTGAATAGTATAGTTTTTATTATTTTATGCTAAATTTACAAATATATTGTATTATACAAAAACAAATACTTATCGTATTGTATTCTATTATATTCAACTACGTTCTAACAGTATTAATACCTAAGCATAAAAATCACATACTAAAAATATATAGATACAAGTTGAGAAATACATACAAAATTTAATAATACCCCATTACATATGGAAAGGTTTTATAAGTAACCATATCCGAACACTTATACATACAGTTACAAAGCATTAATATTTATAATATAAATAACTATAACAGAAAGATTAAAACACTGAATACATGATATACATAATTCACCTTTATTCTACCTAGCACATTATAATTTTACCAAAAGGATTGAGGGTCTTACGGACAAGAACTGTATAAAACAAAATTTAATGGTCACGACGGTATTTTTTAATGGCCCCAGGCTAATGTATCACCACAACCACCTGGTATAATATACCTTTTATTATCATACCAAGGCAATGCAACATTATTTCGTAATTCTGTATACAATTCATGTTTGTATGATTTTAATAATTGTACATTTTTATAAATATTAAGACCGTGAAACACCACGTTTTTGTAGTCATCCATGGTTAATTCACTTTTTATTACAGCTTTCTGAATACCTTTTGCGGTTTTATGAAATTCACCTTCAACATCAACAATATAAGCCTTAGAACCCGTTCCGACAAATTCCCATATAATCCCCCAATACTCATCCTTCATTCTACCAATAATAGATTCATTTTTTGGAATGCCGAATAAATTATCCTCTTTAAAATTATATGTATCATATTTATCTAAATTATTTTAATATCTTTATAAAAGTCATCAGTATATGTATAGATTTTCTTAATAATATTATAATAAAAATCATACATTACATGCTTAGCTAACTCGAGGACACAGAAGCTATATATATATATATATATATATATATATATATATATATATATATATTGATACATGTTAAGCTGTGACTTCCGTGATTTTGAACAGACGACCTGACTTCCAGTAGAGAGAGTCACTCAATGTATGTAAATTTTGTATATTTGGGGTAAGGGAAGCACTAGAACACGACTATCAACCAAGGGGAAATAATTTCTTGCTTGAATTTTTGGTATATATAAGATGTATACAAGATCCGCTGTTGCTTCCAATTCATATATAGATAGGGCGATAATAGGTCATTTGTTACTTCCAGCAACGTTGCCTGATATATGGAAGTGACAACGCGACTGTTGTACTTACTACTAAAATATTAGTCTTTTTGTAATTTTAATAATAATGAAATATCAATCAAAATGTCAATCGTCGAATTATCTTTAACATTTAGGTAAGACAATAAGGAACCAGAAACAAATTCAATTAGAGGAAATTTGAGCCCGACAATATTTTTATAAATTTGAATAAACGTAATTTCTACTTTGAAACAAAATATCTGTTTTTAAAAGAAAAATAATAAAACAATATTTAATGCGAAAATGTGAGTAAAACCGTCGGTTTATTTCTTCCGCCGTATACAATTCAAGTAAAAAATAATAAATGTTGAACAGAAAATAAAATAATACAAAATAAAGTACTTATTTCTTATGTAGTTTCATCAGATGTTGTAATTTTGATTTCACAATGGGAACAGATCTGTTAAATTTATGTTTTTGGATAAATTCGGAAATCTCTTTGCCGGATGGGTATTGATTTTTTGTATATGAAATTTAAATCTTTTCTCCAATAAAGTGATTTGGTTTGTAGACCATCCTTTAAACATGTTTATTATTTCAGAAAAATTTGATATTTTACTTACGTTTCTTTCCACCTTTTGAAAACGTTGGGTATCTTCGTCACTTTGGTTTTCATGAATGGTTTCTTCGGTCTCCGCTGGTTTGAATTGGATTAAAATTGAAAAAATAATTTTATAAAAATTGTGGATACTGTATAGAATCTTGTTAAAGAATCTATTATTATACATGTGGCACATATTATTAGCATATTGATTTGCAAATGCAAGAGGGATATTGGGTTAGAAAATCGCATTTTGAACTATGTACTAATGAGCTAAACGAGGTCAAATTTTACTCGTTCATCAATTTATCGAGTTGACACACGTTGGCTAGAATAATAAACAAAAGTTTGTTTACATAATAACGTGAAAAAAATTAAAAAGTTTCTTGATTTGAAGAAACTTCTTCAAAAAATACCAAACAATAAGTACATAACGGTGTAAGAAGTCAGTGTGAGCAAACAAAGTTCTTCCGCCATGAATGGTGAAGAATTATACAAAATGACAAAATTGTGCGATGAAAACAGACTTCTGAGTCTTCAACGAAATTTTTTGCGTGTATGAAGAGAGTCTTGTTCATTATCGTAAAGAATAGACAACAAACAGTTATAAAACTTCTAGTCGTGTGGAATACAGTCCAGTATTTATCTTGAGAGTTGGAGGTAGTTCTAAAAATTAACAGGTAGTAAATGTTCGACAACTAATTTAGCAAATTCAGAAATTTCTCCAGTCAGGTAATAATTTTTTAATTCTGAAAGATAAATTAATTATTGCATTGTTTTTATATTAGGTTATTGAACACATTAATTGAGAGAAGACCCGCGAAGCTGAATCCAAGTTGACAGGACGTGGAATTCTACAGGATGGTACAAACGTCCCGTTATACGAAACGAAATTTGGAAATGGACATCAGCTGAGAAGATAGATGTTTACGCCAAGAAAACGAAAATTATCAACCACTCGATTCGAGCAACTGTTGTTACGACCTTGGAGAAAAACAGTGTGCTAGAAGAACAACTGACCAAAACAACTGACCACAGTAATGTATATTATACAGGGTGTTCACTTATATTTTTCTGCCTATAACTTCTGAACGGTTCAAGATAGTAACATGCGGTTTTCACTGAAATGTTACATGTTTTCTTTGAATACATTCAATTTTACTGACTTCGGGGACGTCATAACAAAAGTGGCGAATTTTTGACAATTTTTTGTTAACTTTTTAATGGAATACCCGGTATATTATTTTTGGTAGTTTGAAGGAACTGATTTTCACCTATACAGCAATACAAAGTTCTTTAAAAATCGGTTAGCAAATGACCGAAAGATTAATTTTAAGCATTAATACAAATCAAAAATGGTACAACAGGACATCAACATCTTTAGTTCTTGTAATCACAGTCGATTTTGGAAGATTTGCGTAAATTTGACATTTATGTGATATACATGATTACAAGAACTGAACAAATTGATGTTTTGTTGTACGATTTTGATTTTATCTCTTATTTTAAAATTAATTACTCGGTCACCTGTTAACCGATTTTGAAAAACTTTGCATCAATGGATTGGTGAAAGTTAATTCTTTTAAACTACAAAACATATACCGGGTGTTCTATTAAAAAAGTTAAAAGAGTTTTCAGAAATCCTCCATTTTTGTTATGACGTCCTCGAAGTCGATAAAAATTCAATGTATTGAAAAAAGCTTATACCTACTAAAATTTAATATTTCCGTGAAAACCGCATGTTTCTATCTTAAACCGTTTAGAAGTTATAGGCAGTTAAAATAGGGTAAAATATAAGTGGACACCCTGTATTGCCTCTCATATACAAATGTATGCGAACTATCATAAAAAATAGTTGAAACAGTGAGGAAAAAATCAACCGACGGTGTTTGCACTTTGATTAATTCATTAAAAATACATTTTGTCAATCAATAATGAATTATAATAATTGTAAACAATTGGATGTGTAAATTGATAAAATAAATAAACAAATTTAAGACAAACAAAAGCTTAAAATATATCGTTATTGAAAATATTTTTTCTTCCGACTACCGTAGAAAACAAAATTTTCGAGTCTTGAAACAGCGAGAAAATAGTATTTTCTATGGCTAGCCGAAAAAAAACACCGACAGAAATTTCCAGATGTCGTCACCAATTAACATCACAATATGGTAATTACCTACTTGGCAACAATAATTGTTCAGTGATTTCAATTTAGTAAACGTCAAAATATTCATTTTTATATTTGACAGTAAAAATAAATATGAAAGCAATTCTGAAGAGGTGGTGTGTCGAATAAAAATATTGTGTGCATCTCGCCGAGAAAGTGTTTTCCGGACCCATGGAAGTGGCCATCTCTTCCATCAGCCCGAAAAACACTACTTTCTCGGCTAGGTACACAAACTAATATTCTCACACCAAGCACCGTGAATATTTTCGGAAATATTTTTTTCGAGGTTCATTGCAGCAAGAATTATTTCCGGAAATATTTTTGTATTTCTATGGGGACAGCAATAAATGTAAAGTTCTCAATTAGAATGTTAAATTTAAAATGCGATCTTCATTTATAGGTAATATCATAGCGTATGAATTATTTGGGTAATTTTTTTGGAAAATATTTGTCAAAAATTCGAGATCAAGATAAAATTTCCTGATTTTAATTCAAATACTGGAATTCGTTAGGAATTCTAGGCCAATACGATTTGTAATAATAAAATTTGACTATCAGACAGTGACAATTTCTTCTAAAACAATTTCGAGTAGTACTGCCAAACTCCGTATTCCTATTACTGCATAAATTCTATTTAAATCATTGGTATGTTTTGACAATCCATAGCCACTAAATTTTGTTAAAATAAACGAATATTAAAATTATACCTTTGTCTTGAATATTTTCTTTTTCTTCTGGTATGACATATCATTGTTAGATATTGTGTGCGAAGTTTTCTCTTTATTTAAATTAGTATTACCATCTTAAAAAATTAATTTTTACTGCAGGGTATGATTTTCCATTTAGGAATTACTTACTGTTATCGTCACTATCATTTTCTTCTACAAATTCAAAATTACTGTCAAGATTAATTTCACTTAGCGATTTTCCTTTATATTCTGCCGGAACACATCCTTTCTCTGCCATAAGAAGTATTTTGGATACTTTTCCGGTTTGGAAAATATCAACTGGAAGTCTAAAAACATTTTTGATAAAAATTCATTTGTTCATTGGAATAATTACTCGTAGAATTGTTGGTGAGTTTTTAGGTTGTGGCCCATAAAATCCGAAAACTGCTTCGTCTCGTCATTGCTTAAATGTAATAGTTGCATAATTGTAGCAATCTGCTTTCTTAGTTTATTGCTAGATATTGTTTGTGGATTTTCTAATTTAATTTTTTTAGAGAGTGTTCTTATTGCCACATCTCCTTTGCCCCACTTTATTCTACTACCTGGAGTTGCGAAAACGTATTCATTATCTGGTGGTATGTATTTACTTCTATTTTCTAATAAAACCTTAATGAAACTTTGAATTATTTCTGGTACTAGTATTACAACCGCTCTAGATCCCTTTCCACTATTAATAACCCTTTTATATTTCTGTGTTAACATTTTTTCTGTTTCAGTTAAAACAGATTCAAAATCAGTGAAATCTGTTTTATTATCCACTGCATAATCTTTAAGTTTCAAAAACTGCACATCTCCAATTCTTCTTCTGTTGAAAACGATTAATAAAGCCAAAGTGCAGTTTACTAATTCCTTATAAGTATTTCGATTATCTTCATGATTATCAAATAACTGTTTGCAGTTATTTGCAATATTAAGGGTTTCATTGCGAAACTTCTTGATATCGCGAACTAATGGCATGAGAAGTGGTTTTGACCATCTTTTTTCTTGTAAGTCCTTATTTGCTAGTGCCCCTAGTTCGATATTCCATCGAGATTCAATTAATTTTTGAAATGTTTTAAGTCGTCTAATATTATTTTTCGTTCCTCCATTGACTGGTATTTAAATCCATCAATATCCATTAAAACCAAATGTTGATATTCATCACATACTATTTTCAGTGATGTACCCAAATGCATGGCAAGACTAGGTGACTTAAAGGTTTTTTAACATGATCATATCCAACGATATTTCTAACAGCACATACCACCCTATCAAACAACTTTGGATGTAGTAAATCCTTAAGACATACATTATCATTATTAATAATTTTTCTGTAAGCCAACAGTAAACGAGCAAGTTCACGCATACGCGTGCTACAAGCATACGCCATACGTTCGCGTTTGTGTTTTTTCAAATAAGAATTTCCAAAATAAGCTATAAGTAGATCTTTTTGGCTTCGAAAGAAATATTGTCAGGTTTCATTATGTCATACACCTAAAATTAAAACTATAAATAAACCATTTGTACACCGGAACAGCTTCAATACGAGAATAAGCAACATTAGAACATCAGAAATAAAAAAGAATATGTACCTGTTCTTTAACATTTAATTTAGAAATAACGTTTGTGGGATCAACCGCACAGGCCGTAATTGTCTGAGAGCGTGAGAGATGATTCGTCTTTGATCCTTGATTGGAGTGTATTTTGTAACCGAAACACTTTTTGCATGACGTCTCAAATACTTCTTAAGAAACAATCCTTTGCAGTAAGAGCACGGGTAGTACTGATTAGATTCGACTGCTTCATTTGAAGAAATATTTTGCTCTCTGTTAGGTCTTATGGTACCCTTGATATACAGATCAAAATTTGTTCCGTTTCTTAAAAACGCTAGTGCTTGTTTCCTCTCTTTGCTATTTTTGGATATTGCATTATGTCGTGGACTTCTATTTCATTTAAATGTTTTCTTTGCAAATGGCGATTAAAGTTTTGGTATCTATGTCTTCATCACAATACTTGCAACGAATTTTTTTTTTTTTATTCTCGCTCTATAAATATATATAACAGAATATACATGAACAAAAATCAAAAAATGTTCACATATCCCTGTGCAAGGTATTCTCTGTAATTTGTACAGTTGTTTTATTAATAAGTATATAATTTTTGAAAAGAAGCGAGTGTAACTGCACTTCATAAGTTGCTCTTATTTCTAGAAAAACTTAAAGTTATTTTAAAGGAGATGGAAAGAGAGAAAAGATCTTCTCATTCAAATAGACGTAGAATCTCTTAAGTATTTTACTAAAATCAACTGACGAAAATTACAAAAATATCTTGTCATGAAATTCTAATTGTCATGTTCAACACTAATGTTTATTAACTAACTTAGACGGGTGTTTATACTGATACTACTTTGCATTTACCTTTATTCTCTCTGATATAGGGCAAAAAGTTGGCCGGCAAAATGGTTCAGAAGTAATGTGGATATCAGTTGCATTATTTTCTGTATCACTTTTAGAAGAATTGGTGGTAGTGTCACTTGAATATTCAGAAATCTTGAAATCTTTATCTCTTGAATCATCATCTTCAAGACTATTTGAATTCGATTTGTAATCATCTGTTTCAAAATTATTTTTTATATTAGGAGGAATATCTTTGAACTCGATGTTCTCAGTTTTGTATTCGGAAGGGGAATGTACAGTATTTTCTAAAATAATTTTATCCTGAATAAACAATTCTGACTCTTTATCATCTGGCAGAGAAACTGAATCGGATATCACAGAGCAGGGGCACTTATGACTTTGTTCTATATTGCTTATTTTTATAACAGGATCAATACGCACGTTTTGCAAAATCTAAAAAAAATTCTTTAACGTAAAAACAGTAAATTTGTAATTTTTAAGTAGTACCGTAATTTTTGTTGGAAAAGAACATTCTAAATTGTCTCTATTACTATCACAATAATTTGTGT
Source organism: Abscondita cerata (assembly GCA_030710515.1). Classification (NCBI taxonomy): domain Eukaryota; kingdom Metazoa; phylum Arthropoda; class Insecta; order Coleoptera; family Lampyridae; genus Abscondita; species Abscondita cerata. The sequence continues at coordinate 220,546 of JALBCR010000819.1, forward strand.
TGTTTTCATATACTGTTTCGTGAGGTATTATTGCATACGTTTCTTCTATATGACTTTTCAAATCATTTTTGTTATCGTCAAATATTTCAAAATTGCTGTGTTCAGAACAGTCATCAAAATTGGTATTGTAAATCCAATCCTACAACAACACACGATAAAAGAAAATAAGTACAATGCAAAATGTACTTACATGTGTTTTTGATTGTTTGAAAGTTCTAGTTTTGCTGGATTTTCATTCTTACTTTTACCTATGCATTTTCTGGATCCAGTTAAGAATTGTTTATTTTCTAAATCTTAAACATTACTTCTATTAGGTACTGATGTATACATTGACATTTTTTACAACTGAACGTTGATTTACATGTACTTTTTGTTTTAATTTAAACATACGATCATGCATTTTAGTGAGCAGATTTGATTTATCTCAGTACTTAAATGTATTAATATTTTTAACAATATCAGCGACAATCAGGCGCCATGTACACAAAGAAAGGTTAAATTGCAATTTCAAACTAACTTGCCATGTAACAGTACCTACTAGATTTCCAATTAATAAATTACTAAATTTACTAAATTGTTGCATTCAATAATGTAAAGCCTTAAAATTTGAATTACGTTAAATGTCTGCATAATATATGTCTTAAAATTTTTAATTTTATAGAAGTCGCATTATACACAAGACCATCTCTTCTGCAATGGCTCAAACCTTAATTGAATTAGAAAATATATCGATTTAAGAAATAAAACAAACAAATTAATTTGAGCAACGACTTGTGGGGACCGTTTTAAATAACCGATTTCTTTATGACTTTACAAAGTATTTATTTGAGTACTGTTCTAAATGTATATAATTTGAAAAATTTTACTTACTATCTTTAGTAGCCATAGAAACTAGGAGACGACCTCTTTGTGTTAGTGCCATATTAACAATTAATGAACTTACGAAATTCACTAACTGGAAGTCAACGCGCATCGAAAGAGTAACGTTTATATGTGTAAGTTTTGAACGTGAACAGAATTAAAACGTATTATTAATTTAATGCGACGTTGTCGGCATTCTCATGCATAAAACGAGAAGCAAGTGAATAAGACATGATTGCTCTAATTAGGGTTAAACAAGAACAATAACAGTTTCAGTAACAAAAATACAGAAATGCAACACAAAGAAGTCAGTACGCGCTAGACGTATCTACTATGAGGCGACACTAGCGCCTGAGATCTACACCTGAACTAAATCAAAATCTTGGGCTCATACGAGGGTACAAGTGACTTCCGACAAACTTTTTATAATTAGGCTTTTAGCGACATCTAGTCCATGTTCACGTTGAAAACAAGAGAAAACGCTATGACTTCCAAAAATGGAAGTCACAGCGTTATATATGAAGTCACAACGTTTACTGTGTATCTGATTTGGAAGTCACAAAGTACTATGCAGTAATATATATATATATATATATATATATATATATATATATATATATATATATTAGCAACTTTGCCGACAGGTATGTAAAGCAGTTACATAGTCGATTCATTATTAATTATAGCCAACCTAACAGTTGGCAAGTATAAAAATTTCGAATCGCCTGCAGTAAAGTACGCAAGAGGTTGTACAATAGCAAACAAACACTGAGATTCACCCGACAGCTGTTTCGTCCTTTTGGGACTCATCGGGAGTGAGAGAACTCGATTGTAAGTTCACTATTGTACAAACGCGCGCTGTCGACTATATGCCCTACTGGAGGGATCACAATATTTAAATGATAAGTTTTTCGACATCTAGTGTCGACTCGTGAAAGCGATTCACGTACGTAAATGTTAGCAACTTTGCCGACAGGTATGTAAAGCAGTTACATAGTTACATAATCTGCCCTTGCTGCAATACGTTTTTTAAAGCTCTTTCAATGTTTCCTTTCCTGTTAATTTGTAGTCGTTTTATTAGAGTTCTGAAACTGATTTGATATATTTGTTCATGTAAATTGAAATGTGGTCTACCCGAATTAAAACATACCACAGCAGCAAACAGAATACGAGTCTTTTAAAGAATAATTTATTCTTTTCCCTCCGATAAATTTAGCAACTTTGGAGTTAAACTGTTCTACCACATTTCTATCCACATTTTGTAGAAAAGATTTATCATTAATAACTAAAAATTCGACGTATGTAGAAAGAGTTCGTTATCAGTTACACAAGACGATCTGCAATTAACTTGGTGTACTTTATACCGTTCAATTTTTTGTTATTTTGAAGCGTTCTACCAAAATGTTACTGTTTCGTTCATTGTTGGTAAAATCACACACAAAGAAGTTGTAGGTCCGCACACTGAACTTGTAATCTCCACAGATTTTCAAATCTCTCAGTACTAGCGAGTTCAGTCACAATTTGGATTAGAAATCGCACCCCATTTGAAAAACATAGAGTTGCATTTTGAATAGCCTGTTCTTATGCGATTTCAAAGCCCGGGACTTCTATTGTTGGATCATCAATGAGATGTTTATTGAAAACGTCAATTTCAGGCCATAATTTTTTCCACTCTTCTGTTTCAGAAAAAGCCATACTTAAGTAGTCTTTCAACCATATAGAACTTCGAAGTTTAAGTCTTTTAGCAAGAGAGTTGTCAATGTCATTCCAAATTGGTAACTTTTTGTTAAGTTGGCATTTATCCCATTCTCGTTTTAACACAGCTTTTAGTCGAATGTTCGATGGAGTTAATTTATAAATTAATCCCGGTCATAGAAAATAGTAGATTATACGCTAAGGTAAAGAAGTTTATTATTATTGACGGCGCAGCCGGAGGGACCGGGGCAGATAAGTATCGCGAAGGCAATAATGATGTTCTTTACCGTAGTGTATATACTATTTTTTTCACTACTAAATAAAATTAATTTAATAACAATTTAATCACTCTACACCTAAAATTTAAAATCTAGAAGCTGTTTTACTATAAACTTATGTTACTAAGCAACAAATTCATTTTTTCCTTTATCTTAGTTTTTCATTAGTTACAGCTGTTTTCATTATTTACTAGTAGTTAATAATATATATATATATATATATATATATATATATATATTAGCAACTTTGCCGACAGGTATGTAAAGCAGTTACATATAGTCGATTCTTTAATAATTATAGCAAACCTAACAGTTGGCAAGTATAAAAATTTCGAATCGCCTGCAGTAAAGTACGCAAGAGGTTGTACAATAGCAAACAAACACTGAGATTCACCCGACAGCTGTTTCGTCCTTTTGGGACTCATCGGGAGTGAGAGAACTCGATTGTAAGTTCACTATTGTACAAACGCGCGCTGTCGACTATATGCCTTACTGGAGGGATCACAATATTTAAATGATAAGTTTTCGACATCTAGTGTCGACTCGTGAAAGCGTTCACGTACGTAAATGTTAGCAACTTTGCCGACAGGTATGTAAAGCAGTTACATAGTTACATAATCTGCCCTTGCTGCAATACGTTTTTTAAAGGTCTTTCAATGTTTCCTTTCCTGTTAATTTGTAGTCGTTTTATTAGAGTTCTGAAACTGATTTGATATATTTGTTCATGTAAATTGAAATGTGGTCTACCCGAATTAAAACATACCACAGCAGCAAACAGAATACGAGTCTTTTTAAAGAATAATTTATTCTTTTCCCTCCGATAAATTTAGCAACTTTGGAGTTAAACTGTTCTACCACATTTCTATCCACATTTTGTAGAAAAGATTTATCATTAATAACTAAAAATTCGACGTATGTAGAAAGAGTTCGTTATCAGTTACACAAGACGATCTGCAATTAACTTGGTGTACTTTATACCGTTCAATTTTTTGTTATTTTGAAGCGTTCTACCAAAATGTTACTGTTTCGTTCATTGTTGGTAAAATCACACACAAAAGAAGTTGTAGGTCCGCACACTGAACTTGTAATCTCCACAGATTTTCAAATCTCTCAGTACTAGCGAGTTCAGTCACAATTTGGATTAGAAATCGCACCCCATTTGAAAACATAGAGTTGCATTTTGAATAGCCTGTTCTTATGCGATTTCAAAGCCCAGGACTTCTATTGTTGGATCATCAATGAGATGTTTATTGAAAACGTCAATTTCAGGCCATAATTTTTTCCACTCTTCTGTTTCAGAAAAAGCCATACTTAAGTAGTCTTTCAACCATATAGAACTTCGAAGTTTAAGTTTTTTAGCAAGAGAGTTGTCAATGTCATTCCAAATTGGTAACTTTTTGTTAAGTTGGCATTTATCCCATTCTCGTTTTAACACAGCTTTTAGTCGAATGTTCGATGGAGTTAATTTATAAATTAATCCCGGTCATAGAAAATAGTAGATTATACGCTAAGGTAAAGAAGTTTATTATTATTGACGGCGCAGCCGAGGGACCGGGGCAGATAAGTATCGCGAAGGCAATAATGATGTTCTTTACCGTAGTGTATATACTATTTTTTTTCACTACTAAATAAAATTAATTTAATAACAATTTAATCACTCTACACCTAAAATTTAAAATCTAGAAGCTGTTTTACTATAAACTTATGTTACTAAGCAACAAATTCATTTTTTCCTTTATCTTAGTTTTCATTAGTTACAGCTGTTTTCATTATTTACTAGTAGTTAATAATATATATATATATATATTAGCAACTTTGCCGACAGGTATGTAAAGCAGTTACATAGTCGATTCATCAATAATTATAGCCAACCTAACAGTTGGCAAGTATAAAATTTCGAATCGCCTGCAGTAAAGTACGCAAGAAGTTGTACAATAGCAAACAAACACTGAGAATCACCCGACAGCTGTTTCGTCCTTTTGGGACTCATCGGGAGTGAGAGAACTCCCAAAAGGACGAAACAACTGTCGGTGATTCTAGTGTTTGTTTGTTATTGTACAACCTCTGCGTACTTTAGGCATCGATCTCGAAATTGTTATACTTGCAACTGTTAGGTTGGCTATAATTATTGATGAATCGACTATGTAATGCTTTACATACCTTCGCAAAGATTGCTAACTGACCTTGAGTACGTGAACGCTTTCACGAGTCGACACTAGATGTCGAAAAAACTTATCATTAAATATATATATATATATATATATATATATATATATATATATATATATATTGCGGCTAGGAGAGAAGAGCAACTTTGCAACACGTTCTAGCAAAAGAGCATATAATAGTTCTAGGGTAGTAGTGAAAAAAAGTAATTTTTCGTGCGACGGTTTAAAAGTTGTTTTTTGTTTCCATTGATAGACATCAAAATTTTTTCCGGACATACCTATATATATTTTATCGCGTTTCGTAATTGAAAGTGTTTATTAACATTATATATTTTCGTTGTTTCAAAAAAATATGCTAATACTACCTTTTCGGAAAAAGAATTTGATTTATTTTTTTATTTCTAATTTATAAATCTCTAACATGCATCTTGGTCAACTTTCCTTAATTTTTGTGGTATTAATTTTGAAGACAATTCTTGTTGTTCAAAACCTATGAAAAGTTTATTTGGTTACCTTTCTTTTGAATGTAAAATGAAAGAAATCGCTCTTCTACAAAAACTTCTAAAAGGACAATTAAATGTGAAAATCGAGAAAAAAAAACGCATTTTTGTAACTTTAAATTTCATTTTTGGTTCGCTGTGCATCAGAATTGTTCAAATAGGGTACCAAAATAATAAAAAGATGTTTTTAAATAATTCTGTTTTTGTTTCACTTGAATACAATCATTTTTAAATTTGCGGTTAGCGTCCATAAAAAAATTGATTTTTTGCACCCTTAGCTTCCGCCCCCGCCTCCCGCCAAACCGGCTCGTGAAATTTGGCCCAAAATATGTTTTCCTACACATGCTCATCTCCGCGCAACACCAAAAAATGTTTTTTGTCTAACCGTGTTTAAATCCCAGAAAATGATTGAATATTTTATGTTCGTTTTTGTTAAATGTTAATTTTTGTTTTAAATTTACATTAATTGCTTCCAACATTTGACTACTTACGTTGTGTTATAAATTTTAGTAACATTTCTAAATTTGGTAATTAGAATAGAATATTGAACCAATTTATTCGATAATAAGTAAATAAGAATAGAGTTCCAATTATCTACAGGTTGCTCTAAATTTTTTAAGGAACGAACATGTTTTAATGCATTATCGGCGAAACTGCGTAAGCAACTTACAAATTCTTTAGTTAAAACAGGTAAATCAAATTCTAGTATCGTTCTTTCAAAAGCGACCAAGCGATATCATAATTTGCATCTGTGACCTCCAACGAATGAATTACCTGCAATGCACAACCTCAAATAATAAAATCGTTTAATGTTTGTTAATGGAATCGTAAGATTGTATATAATCACTGTATGAACCATCAAATACTGGTAGCATTAAAGTAGGCAACTTCACGTTGTTTAAAATTTGGTTTTGTTGCTGCGAGTTAGATAAATATTCTTTTGCTATAGCCACGACCTTGAAAAATTATTTTTAAACGTACTTCATCTATACTCAGTTTGTTATCTTCAACTTGTTCGATATCAGACTGACATTGTTCGAATTCATGCTTCAAACCTTGTTAATTGATCGCTAAACTGACCGCGTTTTTGATTTAATTGAGTAAGATCTGCCATACTGAACGACTTAATTGATAACACGTTCGAATTGAATTCATTAAAATAATTTTGGTTTTGAACAATTTTACAATTTCACTGGAAAAATAGGTAATCAAGGAAAGGACTTACTTTTGGTTTCTGTTCGACTTCGATGATGGCTTCTGATCTCTGATTTGGATTGATTATCCAGCTCATATAGGATCATATGTAGCGTTGTATTTTATATCTTGATAATTTGATTCTAGTACTTGAAACTGTATATTAAAACTTGTACAATAACGTTTTGTAAAAGAATGTTAAATTTTTGGGTAATGCCCAACTTAAATGCTTACATGATAAGGATACGACCAGCGGCGGCCTGATTCGCCTCTAGGCCCCAGCCCGGACAGCTTTTGGGCCCCAACTATCGCCGCCCCCATAATACAAAAATGCATTGTAAATACTTAGTATAGAATCGACCCGCACAGGTTATAGCGGTGCCTACTTCTTGCATTTTTTCTGCTAAAAAGTAAATTCTGATGAAAAATTAATTTTATTGGTTCATAAAAAAGACATAGTTTTTGTATTACATTGTAACAACTTGTAAATACAACACCCAACTACCGAATGATTCTTCAATTGTACCTACAAAATAAGATGTCTCGAAAGTGCTTGACTACTGCTTCCTAAAATATCTATTATTTTGTCTTTACCTAAATCTGTAAATAGGTCTCTTTCAACATGCATAAAAAAAAATTAGCCAGATTATCTTCACCTAAAGAAAACCCTTAACCGATTTTTGACCACTTTCAATTTCGAAGATACTCTCTCACAAGTAACTTGAGTGCATGGTATTGTAAGCACAAATTTGTACGCTAAATACAGGTTGGTGAAAACCCCTCTTTTAGAGAGCTCGAAAATCACCGAAAAAACACATGAGACACACTTAAAACACTTTGTCTCTTCGCAGCTGTTACCTTCATTACTGTCTTCCTCTTCTGACTCGTTTGATTTGTCACCATCGCGAATGTTTTTTCATTTTCATTATTAATGAAACTGTCAAATGTTTCAGTTCAAGTAGTAAATGGTCTCTCTCAATATTGACAAAAATGGACACGCTGCGAAGGGCTTCTGGTGGAAAAGTCATAATTTTTTTAATTTTTTCGAACTTTTTTGGGTCCAACCACGAACAGTCATTCAAAATATCTTCATGAACACAAAACCTCTCCTCAATACTAGCTCTGATACTATCAACAATTTGAAAAAACATCGATTTATACTTCTGTATAATTGAAATGCTTCCAGCGTCATCGTTGGCTTTCTCTCCAGCCATTTTTTTTCTTTTTGTTATTCTTTTCTCGGTAAAATCAGTTTCTAATGTTGTGTCCATTTCTTTTAATGACTGTTAATTTCTTTTGTATAGTCTTTTGTTTTTGCATAGAGCATATCAAAGTAATTGTCACACCTTTTGCGTATTATTTAGTTGAGTCTAATGAGTGAGCTCATTGTGCCTTACTATTTCCTCTATATGAAATACCTTGCCGGGCGATAAAGAGAGCAATATCGATTAATCTTTTAACAACCAATCTTTTGACGTTTACTTCACTTTCTCGTTTTTTCACTTGGTCATTAGCCAGCATATTAAAAATGTCACGCCTCTTCTGACACCGAAACGCCGCTTGAGCTGCCAGCTTGTGATATTGCAAATCTTCATGTGTCTCAACTGCCTTATAAACATTCGTAATTGAAATCTCATATCCATGAATGAATGGCGAATTCCGAGCTTTACCACCAAAAGCCATGCAGCAGGAACAAAATACTTGGTTTAAGTCAATGGAATGTGATAGCCAATTTCTATGCATTTTTTTTGCCATTCGACAACGCTCGATAGTATAGCTTTGAACATACAAAAGGAAGTTTCTTTCCTTCTCCTTCTCTTACTTGAATTGGATGCTTATTCAAAAAGGCTTTTTTTATTCAAATTGGATCATCACTGTTTGGGCTGACATAAATTCCCAGATGTTGGTTAAGTGCATCAGATGTCTTCCGGTTATCCGTCAATTCATCATCAGTTCCCGGATCAAAGCAAGAACTGCTTTCTGCTGATTCACCACAATCGAGAGGAGACGACATATCTGAAATTGGTTCTGGCGGTGCGTCTTCTCCTTCAGCAAAGTCAAGAACAGGTACGATTCCATGTCTACCCACTATAAAAAATACCGACACCGACAGTTAGAAAAGCAAATTATTCTTATTACCAACAGAATCCGCTGTCGGCAGTTGAGTTGATGGAAGAGGTGATCCAGGTTCATCATAGGAGTATTGGACAGAAAATATTCAGTAATGGATTTTATTTTTTTTATATTTTCTTCCCTCTCTTTCTTCATTTTCTCTTCTGTGCTCCGGATTTAAATTTTGGATTGAACGCACTCATGTTGTTTTCGATGGAGGTGTTAATCTAATATGTATAATAATAACGTAACTCTAACATGCAAACGCTGTATCATTATAATCAATGGTATTATGTATTAGAGGTAGGTCTAGGTACTAGTGGCGGCTCATGCTCGTGTTCCAGGACTGGAGTGAAAATCAGCAATATGGAACTTGCATGTTTTTTAATTTAATGGCTTAAAATCAGAAACATGTTATTTATTTCTGATTGTAAGCGTTTTTATAACATAAAGTTAGGAATTAAATTACCTAAATTTAAGACGAATTAAATTTTATGGAAGTTCCTAGACCTATTCAAAGATATTTTTAATGAAACTTTGATATTTTATATCATTATTTTCAATTTCAATTTGGTCTCTATACTTTAGTAAAATATATTTTTACTTATGCAGTAGATCAGTTTATAGTAATATATGGCATAAAGCAGAACCCTGATTGTTTTCATAAAAATGGTGACCACGTTTCAATTTTTCATTTAGGAATACTGAACATAATATTTTTTGCGCCTTTTTATTTATTTTTACATTTTACATGATTAAATAAGTGCTAACAAAGAATTACGAACATTAAAAAAAAATAACAAAAATACAAAACAGATTAACTTAAAAATAAAATTTTATGTATGAATATAGTATCCATTATTATATTGGTATATATATATTTACGCTTTAAGCGCAATCCATTATTAGTATTTATTTATTATTTATGACTCTACTTTCAACTCAAAAATTATTGTGAGTCATCTTCAGAATACAAAAATATTTTTATACAAGCGTCATATTTAACGTTTGTATAAAAAATATTGTATTTTATTAGGTAATAAACAGAAATCCTGATTTTGATTCCGTTAACTAGGATTGTCGTCTTTTATAAATTACTTTAGAATAATAGCACTTGCCGTTAAATCGGAAGCGATCATCAATTGTGTCATTTTGAACCGAATGCTCTAAATATTTTTACTTATTCTATTTTTGTTTGTATTATACCTATCGCTACTTATTTTCAAAATTTTTTGATTTTTCGAAAATAAAAATGAAGTTTTAAGTCTATAATTTCTTAATTAAAATTACTGTATAGGTAATAAGAGAACAATATTAACGATAACCCATGTCTTATTTTACTTTTGTTATCTTTCGTTGGTTTATTAAACGTTATCTTACGATAAAAAAATAAAATTGTATGCAATTCCATATCCGTTGTTTATTGAATTTAATATTTTTTATTTAAATAAACTTGCGTATAATCAGTAAATGCCATAATGGTCTATTGTTCAGCAGTGTAGAAATACATGTGAGTAATATTTTAAACCCCTCCGTTTATTGAATTGCCATTTTGTTTTCGTATTAAAAATCATATTTGATTGATTCGTCGGTAGTGAATAGCGCATGTACGCTCTTGCCACGCTGGTTTAAAGAAATAGTTTAAACTAGAGAAAATTAAGAATTTAAAATTGGAATCAAGGAAACACAATTAAATAAACAGGCAAGTAACATTTATAAACATATATATAAAGTCAAAATTGTAGATAAAAGAAGTAAATTGGAAAAATTAAGCTGACCTACTTTATCCGTAATACGTGTATACAACAATAGCAAGGTTGGTTGCATACAAATAGGAGAAATTTATTTAATGAATGCAAACAAATACCGAGTCAGAGGGTCTAGTACGGGTTCGATTGAAGAATTTTGAAGAGGAAAAGAACGGCAAACCAAACCGAAAAACAACCGGAAGAGGAAAGCTCACAAGAGGTATTCAAAAAGAGTAAAGTAACTCAAAGATCGCCCATAAAACTAAGCAAACCAAAAATAACAACCGAAAACCAAACAGACATGGAAAACGTAATAGCCGCTATTAGGGAACTGAGAAAAGATGTTCAGGAGATGAGAGAAGAGTTTAAAAATGAGATTACTAAGTTAAGAGAGGAAGTAAGAGACCTAAAACAAGAAATGAGTCATAAAGAAAAACAATGGGATGCAGAAAGAAAAATGTTAAAAGAACGGATTCTAGAAATCGAAGAAAGTTTAGAGAAAAAAGATAGAGAAGCCCGAAAGGATAATATAGTTATTAAAAATGTCGAATGGAAAGAAGAAGGACTAAATCAGCATTTAGAACAGGTTCTAGAATCGTACATAGGCGTAAAAGTAAAGATAGATAATGCATTACCTATAAGGAAAGAAGGAGAAAAAAGCATAGTGGTAGCGAAAATGGGGTCGTTTAAAGACAAACTATTAGTTTTAAAAATAAATACAAATTAAGGGAAAAACCGATTTTCATAGACAGCGATTTAACAAAAAGGAACAGCAGATCCAGGCGGTAATCAGAAAAAGGCAAGAGAAGAGAAGGAAAAGGGAAATACTGTAAAAATAGGCTATAAAACTCTAACGATAAATGGAATAAAATACGAAGCAACGAAGGAAGGGAATTTAGCAGCAAAAAACTAACAGAGGAAAACAAATGGGTGGGTAATTCGGAAACGGACACGGCAACGAACAATAATATGCAAATTAACAAACTAGAGGGTAAAATATGGAAAATAGCAACATGGAATATTAATAGCATAAATGGAAAAGAAATAGAATTAGAGGAAGAATTCGAAAAAACGGGGGTAGATATATTAGGAATGACGGAAACAAAGAAAAAGGGAAAAGGCTTAGGAAAACTTAAAAACGGCAATATAATAATACACAGCGGAGTAGAAAAAGAAACAAGAGCAGCAGCAGGAGTAGGATGCATAATTAGGAAAGAATTAGATGATCAAATTAAAAACTGGGAAGCGTATAATGAGCGCATATTGTCAGTAGAATTCTTAGAAAACGTAACAAAGATTAACAAGACAGTAGTGGTGATATACGGACCAAATGAAGACGACAAGAAAGAGAACAAAGATAAATTCTGGAACGATCTAACAGAAATAATAGGACAAGCAAAGGGAAAATTATATATTATAGGAGACTTTAATAGCAGAGTGGGTAAAACCGATGAGAAATATAAAGCGGTACTGGGAAAGTATGGAGAAGTAAATAGAAACAATAACGGAAGAAGAATGTTAGACTTTTGCATTGTAAATGATTTAATAATATCAAATACATTATTTGCACATAAAGAAATTCACAAATTTACAAGAGAGATGAGAAGCAGAAACGAAAAATCATTAATTGACTACATACTAATAGAAAGAAAAAATCGAAGGATGATAATGGATTCTAGAGTGAAAAGAGGTTCAGAAATTGGCAGCGATCACTATATGGTAGTGGCTAAAATTAGAGAAAGTATACAAGAGAAGAAACAGAAGGCTAATAAAGAAAATAACGAATTGGTACAGTTTGAATCAATCAAACATTATAAACTAAGAGATAGGGAAGTAGCCGATAAATATGAAGAAACTATAAGCAAGAAACTTGAAGGATATGAAAAGGAAATTAAAGAAAGAAACGTGGAAAACAGTTGGGAATACTTCAAAACATAATAATAACTACAGCCGAAGAAATATGCGGGATAGCACGGAAAATAAATAACAAAAAACAAACATCATGGTGGACAGAAGAAATTAAGACACAAATTAAGAAAAAGAAAGAAACATGGAGAAGTTACTTATCGGACAAGACAGGAGAAAAATACAGAAGATACAAGAAAGAACGAGAAACGACTAAACAAATGATCAAAATCGCGAAACAAGAGCAATGGAAAACATTTGGAGAAAAATGGAAAAAGACTCAAAAGGAAACCAAAAACTCTTTTATAAAACATTGAAATCGTTAAGAAAAGAGAACGCACTGAACACAAAAACAATAAAAAGCAAAGGCGGAAAAATTATAACAGAAGACGAAAAGATAATGGAAAGATGGAAAGAACATTTTGAAGAATTACTAAATAATACACAAATAGAAAAAAGAAATGAAAATCGACAAGCTAGAAAGAGAAACAGAAGAACAACCAATAAGAATGGAAGAACTTGAAGAAGTAATAAAAGAGCTAAAATACGGGAAAGCCCCTGGATGCGACAGAATAACGGCAGAAATGATAAAGAATATAGGACAACGGGGAAGAGATGCACTATTAAGCATATACAACACAGTGTGGAGAGAAGAAGAAATACCAGTGGAGTGGACTACATCGCTAATCGTACCAATACACAAAAAGGAGATGTAAAAGAATGTAATAACTATAGAGGAATAACTTTACTCAATATATGTATGAAAATTTTAGAAAAAATAATAGAAAAAAGAATCAGGAAGGTAATCGAAGAGACAATGGAAAGAAGAACAAAGTGGATTCAGACGAGGACGAAGCGCACAGGATCACATATTCACAATAAAACAAATCACCGAAAAAGCACGAAAAGAAAAACGGATGATTTATTTGGCATTCTTGGATTTAGAAAAAGCATTCGATTCGGTACCCAGAAACGCAATATGGAGACTAATGAAAGAAAGACATGTAAATACAAAACTTATAAGACTAACTCAAGCAATATACAAACATAACCGGAACGCAATTATAAGGGACAACAAAATATCGGAAACGTTTAGAACAAATATGGGATTAAGACAAGGGGGTAGTCTAAGCCCACTGCTTTTTATACTATTCATGGATGAAATAATTAAAAATTGTAAAAAGAAAACAAAAAAGATGACAATTGGATATCTGAATTTACAAAGAATTAATGTATCTGAAGGATTATACGCGGATGATGTGGTACTGATTGCGGAAAATGAAAAAATTTACAAACAAATTTAAATATATGGAATTCAGTTTTGAAAGAGAACAGAATGAAGGTTAATAAAAGTAAAACAAAAGTAATGGTAATTGGAGAAGAAAATGTGAAAACGAAGATAGAGATTGACGGAGAAAGAATTGAACAAGTGGATCACTTTCAATATCTTGGAGAAATTCTGGACGAGAAAGGATCACAGGAAGCAAATATTAATAATAGAATTAAGAAGGCAAATGGGTTGTTTTACGCACTAAAAACAAAATTTTTAAATAAGAGAGAAGTATCGATCGAAACCAAAACAAAAATATTTAAAACCATTTATAGACCAATACTAACTTACGGCAGCGAGTCATGGGTACTCACAGAGCAAGAGAAAAGCAAAATACAAGCAACCGAAATGAGATACTTACGAAAAATAAAAGGTATAACGAGAAGAGATAGAATAAGAAACACAGACATAAGAAAGGAACTGGAGGTAGAAAGCATACTAACACACATAGAGAAGAAGCAACTGTCGTGGTGGGGTCACCTAGTCAGAATCAACGACAAAACACCAGTAAAACAAATTTGGAAGACAAGAATAATGAAAAATAGAAAAAGAGGAAGACCAAGAAAAACATGGAATGGGGAAGTAGGAAGAATACTAGAAGAAAAAGGAAAAACATGGAGAGAAGCAGAAGAGATGGCATACAACAAGAAGGAATGGAAGAAATTTATAAACGTAGAATAGAAATTAATCTAATAAAATGTAAATAATTGTACAATCCGACACCGAAAGGTAGAAGGATTTTCTGATAATATATATATATATTAAAAATTAGTTCTTCTATTGAACAGTTGATGTAGTACTACCGCTGCCACTCACTGGCGAGGACTATTCTTAAATTTTAAGTTCTATTTTGTTACACATTTATTCGAGTTGACTGATAATTCATTAACTTGATAACGTTATAGTGTTTGCATTAAAACGAACATTTGTTTAGATTTTGGAATAAACCGGAATCCGCAAAAAGTAAAGTAGGTACTTCAGAATATTTTTTTATGGATATTTTCAAAAACATTTTAAACACCTAATTTTGTTCAAATGTTTTTAATTTAATTTTACACTAATTATTTACACTTTTTGATTATCGTCACTGAGTGGTGTTGTTTGAAAATGCCCTTTTTGCTAATTTTGTCTGTGTTATCGTTTTCATCTAACGAATTCAATTGTTTATATTGTCAATGTTAAAATATTTTTGAGCAACTAATTAATTTATAAAGTTACAACTACAAAGAAATAAATGACAGAATTTATGTAAAATATTGTTATGCTTAGTAAATTAAAAATTTTTTAAATTTGAATAATATTATCAATTTAGAACAGAGTCAAACTTAGTGTTTGATTTTTTTTTAATATACCGGCTGTGCGAATTTTCGAACTACTTTTCAGGTATTTCAAACGATCGAAATTTTTAAATAGAAGGGTTATAATTTTTTAGACCAAATAGTAGTGAATTTAATTATCTTTTAGAATTATATGATACTCTCTATACCTAAAATGCATATATCTCTGTGTTTTGTTTGTCTATTTAAGATTGTATTTTTTGCTCTGAAAAAACGAAGAAAACACTTAAAATCAAGTACAACACAATTTCACAAATCACAATCACATTACACACTAAATTAATATTATTACATGTGAATACTAGAGTGGTTAAGGGTTGGCATAAGTAGGTTTTCCTAAAGCTTGAAGTAAATGCTTTGCAGTAAAACTATTTAATTTTGTTTTGCTTTATGCAACCTTCATATACGACGTCTGAATTGTGAATAATAATGTCTTATCAAAAAGCGAACATACAACATCGTACACGAACATAGCGCGTTGCTATCACTTTCTAACATCCTCCCCCGGCTGGATTTCTTGATATCCAGATGATGGAATCTTCAAAGACAATAACTCCGTAACTGCACGAGATGTATTGCCAGTGCCAGTATTAATTTGGACTGCTCGTACCATTCTATCTGAACCTGAGTAGAACTAGTTGCCCAACTTGTAATTTGTTTTTCCGTACGGTACGCCATTTTACGTGCGATTGAAGCGTTGCCAGATAATCTTGTGACCACGTCTTCCAAAACCTGTCTACTAAACTTCTTAAGTAGTTATAATTGTCCATGCATTTTGTATCCTGATGACAAATCATCGGTTCAGGAACCACATCTAGTCGTCTTCCAATCTGTAAATGAGCGGGTGTAATTATTGCCAAATCTTCCGGATCTGCAGATGCAGGAAATAAAGGACGGGAATTAATAATTGACTCAATACTGCATATTATCCAACAACTTTACTGCGCTCTCATGCAATTCACCGAAATGATGAGATCTTTTAGAAATGAATCTCCATTTAATTTTATTATCATTCACAAAATTTTGAAATTCTTCCGAAATTTCGTGAGATTTTATAACCGACGCGACTTCTTCCAAATGTTTATTTGCCTTTACAAAGTTAGTGGCATTATCAGAGATTATCTCTGAGCATAAAGCTCGCCTACTAGTAAATCTTTTAAAACAATTCAAAAACGCGTTGGCCGACAAATTAGATGCTATTTCAAAATGAACTGCTTTGCTCAATTGACATATGAAAATGCATACGTACGTTTTTATACGTCTGCGATTATGATATTCGCGTTCCATAACTTCGAATGGACCGCAATAATCAATGTTCGTATGTTGAAAGGGGTAGGCAGGATTTATTCGCGAAGAGGGTAAATCGCCCATCATTTGTTTCATTTTGACCGGATTGAATTTAATACAAACCGTACACCTTCTAAGCGCACGTTTTATCGCCTGTAATCCAGATACCGGCCAGTATTCTTCTCAATTAACGCCAGTAGAAATTGAGTTCCGGTATGTAAATTACGGAAATGCGCGTCTCTAATAATTAATTCCGAAAGAATGTGATTTTTGGTATTATTATGGGGTGTTTCTTATTATAAGCTAAGTTACCCTTCCGCAAACGACCTCCAACCCTTAATAACCCCCCTTGATCCAAAAAAGGATTGAAAGCTAAAATTTTAGAATCTCGTTTCAGCATTAGACCCTTCCGCAATGTGTTTAATTCGACCAAAAATTCATTTTACTGAACTAATTTTATTAATACATTGTCGCCGCATTTATTTCTTCAGGTATCAATGTGCTTTTGAGATTTTTATTACATTTTAAATTTGCGTTATAGAGAAATCTCAAACGCCACGCAACCACACGTACAAGTTTTTTAAAACTAGAAAACTTATCAAAAATGAAATCGTCACCGGTTAAGCACACAGCAGTTACAATTTCTTGTTTTCCCAATTCCGTTAAATCAGTTTCTGTGTCTTTTTGTAGGGTATAAAATGTTGGCCATTCTTCTAGACACTGTTTTAACCATGGCGGCACTTCTAACCAATATGAAGACATAACATCCCTTGCAACCATGCCTCTACTTATGAGATCCACTGGATTTTCTCGACAACTCACATGTCGCCAAACTAATTCATGCGAGGAGTTCTGAATAATTCTAATTCTGTTAGCTACGTATGGTTTAAATGATTCGACGATTTTTTTATGCACGACAACACGATTGTTGAATCGCAGTAGCAAATGACTGAATTAATTCTCAGTTTTAATATGTTTAAGACAAAATGTATATTTTCCGCCAGTAAAACTGCCCCGTTTAATTCCAACCGCGGTAACGTAAGTTTCGGTTTATCTCGTTTTTGTAATGGAACTAACCTTCCCTTAACCGTACCGTTATATCTCCTTATGCGGATTTGGATCTCAAGTAAATTACGCAACCATAAGCGATTGAACTCGCATCACAAAATCCTAATAATTGCAACTCTACGGGTTTGTCACAAGCAACTCGTCTTGGGATAACAATTGATTCGACATTTGCTAATTTGCTTTTCACTACTTCCCATTCAGTTTTTAAGTGATTTGATAATTCCGCATCCCATGACAACTTCAACGACCACAGTTTTTGTATAAATGTTCTTAACGCGATTGAGACCACGCCTAGCAACCCCAAGGGATCAAACAATTGCGCTATCCATGATAGTACCAAACGCTTGGTGATCGCATGGATAGATTTGAAATTAACTTCGAATTTGAAAACATCGCGATTACCATCCCAGTACAACCCTAAAGTCTTTCGTTCCTCTTCACTCTTAACAAAGTGTTTATCGCTTGACACACGCTCTAAATGACACCACTTCAAAAATTCTACCGAGTTGCTGTACCATTTCCGCAATTCAAATCCACCGTTACTCAAAATAGTTGTTAATTGTTCTTTCAACTCTCGCGCTTCCGCTAAACTATCACATCCCGTTATCAGATCATCAACGTACATGTCCTTTATTAAAACACCCGCCGCTACAGGATACCGCCCTCGTGTTTCATCCGCCAGTTGTTGGATACATCTAACCGCCAAAATCCGTATATTACTGTACACAATTTGTAAATTCCGATCGCATCTGAGAGATTCCTGCGCCAGTCAGCAGTAACCGCAATTTTGTGCAATCGAAATCGCAAAAGGACGCTAAATAATTCACTTTGCAATACCGGACCGTTCAATAAGCAGCCATTTAAGCATACTCCATTAAATTTGTCTCTAGCGCTTCTGGAAGGGATTCAACGTCTCACCCAAAAATGCCCCTTCGAAAAGAAACAGAAGCTACTGAGCGTTAATTCAGAGCAGTCTAACTTTAAAATTATTGTATATATTTTATGTTGCCACAAGGCAAATTGTATTGCTTATATTAAATAACACTGTGGAAAAAAGTGAATTGTGAGTGATACAAACAGTTCTTTAATAAAGTTATTATTTGTCAATTAAATTAATAAATCTACAGTCCACTATTAATTCGAACCATATTTTTGGCCCTCACGAGCGGAATTCTACAAAAGGTCCTAAAGGAACGATACACACCCGGGTGAACGAAAACGCTTTACCACATGTGCAAGAAATAACTTATGCAACAAAACAGAAACGTACCGCTGGGTAAGCGCATTTTCTGTTTCTTTCCTGTTGAGTATCCTAAACCTGCATATGGTCAACATAATTTATATTTCAATTTATTAATTGCTTGTCGCATTTGCTTTAGTCACGACTGCTGACGCCAAATTAATTTGCATATATATGTTATACGTATTACTGCAAAAAAACGTTAAAATTAATCTCAAAGTATATTACATTTAAATTAAAAAATTTATATGAATAAATAAAAATAGTCTTTAAAAGTAGACACTTCGCTTAACGTAATATTTCGTTAACAAACATTTTTTGTCTTTAAAAGTAGACAATATACATTCATAAATTTAAAAAACTCAATTACTCACATAAAATTAACGTCTTTAAAAGTAGACGATTTGTTTAATTTTAATTCTAAAAACAAATGGATTAAAGCCAAAGCTTTGCTTGATAGTGGAAGTACGTGCAATTACATAACTAAAAATCTTGCTAGCAAATTAGAATTGAATATAAATCCGATAACGGTATACGGAGTTGACGGGTGCACCTCAACAGTTTTGAAGAATACTAAAACGACAATCAAGTCTCTCAATAATAATTTTGAAAGAGAAGTTAATTTCTTAATATTGGAAAAAATAACAGAAGAATTGCCAATAACTACTTTTGATAAGAGTGATTTAATTATACCGGCTCACATAAAATTAGCCGATGAAAATTTTAATATTAGTTCAGCAGTAGATATTTTACTAGGCGTAGAAATATTCTACGATTTATTAAAGCCTGGAAGATATAAGGCAAATAATGTTACCTTACAAGAAACAGCATTAGGCTGGATCATTGCTGGTAAAATTAGTTTGGGTAGTTATAAATTTAATATAAAGGAAATTGGTTGTTTGTCATTTAAAAACAACAAAATATTCGATCCATTGGGCGATGCTCTAGAAAACTTCTGGAAGGTAGAAGAAATAACCGAAAATAAAATTCCTACTGAAGAAGAATTAAATTGTGAAAGTAATTTTATTACTAATACTCAAAGAGATGCCCATGGAAGATTCATAGTAAAATATCCAACTAATTCTCAATTCTCATTAGGAACAAACTTCGATATCGCTTTAAAAAGTTTTTCGCACTCGAGCGAAAAAAAAAATCATAAGTTAAAGGAAGATTACAACACTTTCTTAAACGAATATGAAACCTTTGGGCACATGAATAAAATTGCTGATGTAAAATTTGACAGTTATGGTAAATTAATAAACTCAGATATTTTACATACAAATAATTCTTATATTATTCCTCATCATGCTGTTCATAAAACAAACAGTTTGACATCCTTCCTAAGAGTCGTGTTTGATGCATCTAGTAAAACGCAAAACAATTTATCATTAAACGATATCTTACTTAATGGCCCACTGGTACAAAATGACTTGTACACAATATTATTAAAATTTCGAAAGCACAACATTGTACTTTCGGCAGATATTGAAAAAATGTTTCGACAGGTTTTAATTCATGAATCGCATCGCGACTTACAAAGAAATCTATGGCGAGACAATCCTAATGATCCAATTGGATTATATAGATTAAATACTGTCACGTATGGGTCAAAACCAGCCACATTTCTAGCTACACGATGTATTAAAGAAATAGCTTTAAAACATCAAGAAATCTATCCCGACGCTTCACGGGCAATTATTAAAGACATGTACGTTGACGATTTCACGTCAGGTGCAGATACGCTAGAGGCAGCTATTGAATTGAAGGACAAGGTAGATCAAATAGAACGAGCTTATGGATGCGTGTTGTATATTAGAATTGTAACTGAAAATGACATTATCGTTAATATTTTAACAGCAAAGTCTAGGGTAGCACCTACAAAACAAATTAGTTTGCCAAAATTGGAATTGTGCGGAGCATTGCTACTTGCAAAATTAATAAAACGAGTCACCGAAACACTTGACGAAAAATTTGACTCAGTGATTTGTTGGACAGACTCGAATATTGTTTTAAGCTGGTTAAATCAGCATCCATCTAATTGGAAAACTTTTGTGGGTAATCGAGTCTTTAAGATACAACAGCTTACTAAACATTCTAGTTGGAGGCACGTACCTAGCAAGCAAAACCCTGCCGATATTGTTAGCAGAGGCATGACGGTAAATAAATTAACAAAATCAATTTGATTTCACGGTCCAAATTGGCTATCAAAGGATTCCGCATTATGGCCTACTAAATATAATAGTGATAATTTAAAGGTAGGTCAAATTCCGGAACAAAGAAATTTAAAACTAACTCACACTAACATTGAATCTAAATTTGACATATTTAATAAATTTTTGTCTTTAAAGCGGCTTGTAAGAGTAATCGCATTTTGCATGAAATTTAAATCAAATACATTGAAAAATAAACATAATAAAAATTTTGAACTATTAACAATCAATGAATTAGATAAATCTTTTCAAATATTAATAAAATTGGCTCAAAGACAAGAGTTTTCAACCGAAATTCAAGCCTTGAAGCTTAGAAAGAATGTAAAGAAAAGCAGTAAATTACTAACTTTGAATGCTTTTTAGACGACAATGAAATAATCAGAGTTGGAGGGAGAATAGCTAGAGGTCCGTACAATTTTGAAAAACGGTTTCCTATTATTTTGCCAAAGAGTCACTCTTTGACAAAATTAATAATAAAGGATGAACATAAAAGAAATTTACATGCTGGTGCACAGCAAATATTGTCAAGTATTAGAGAAACGTATTGGCCAATAGCTGGTCTAAATACAATTAAGTCCGTTTTGAAAAAGTGTTTGATATATTTTAAATTTAAACCACGAAGTATCAATGTCAAGATGGGAGAACTGCCATCACAAGATGGTCAAAAGTGTATATTGGGCAACTGCAAACACAGAAACAAATGGCACAAGAGTAACAATTATGCAATTAAGATTGGCACCCTAGTCCTTCTAAAAGAAAACACACCACCTCAGCTTTGACCAATGGGAAGAGTGATACAGTGTCATCCGGGTGCTGATGGTATAATTCTAGTGGTTTCCCTAAAGACAAAAAATGGAACTACTACACGAGGAGTCAAGAATATTTGCCCTTTACCTCTTGAGAACGAGTCCTCAATCGCGGAGGAGTATGGAAGGGATTCAACGTCTCACTAAAAAATGCCCTTTCGAAAATAAACAGAAGCTACTGAGCGTTAATTCAGAGCAGTCTAACTTTAAAATTATTGTGTATATTTTATGTTGCCACAAGGCAAATTGTGTTGCTTAACTTCCATTGAATACAACCCTAAGTTTAGTTGTGCTTGAATCTGATTTAAATACAGGATGATGAGGAATATAGAAATTCCAATTTGCAGTTTATTTTCCGTACGCCGTAGTACGAATCTCATCAACTTTCCGCATATGATTTAATGACAAATATTCCTCCATAAACGACACATATTTGAGCTTAGCGTCGCTTACGAATCGCCGCTCTAATTTTAAGAATTGTTCTAACGAGTTGTGAAAACAGCTAGTTAAGCGAATAATGTTTTTATTTGTAGGGTGCTGCACTATAAATTTACCGTCCGAACCGCGTTTGGTAGTGTTTACAAATTTTTGTTCCGCCTCTTGATGCTCATCATTTACAGCCTTGTCCCGCACAAGATTGCACATTTGTATATCTTTAATTTAAATGTTATTGGGTTTGTTGATCGCTATCCAACCGAATAAAGTTTCCTTAAAAATTAAATTTTCATCTCGTATGACGCCCGGCAATAGTAATTCGTAAAAAATTTGCGCACCTAAGTAGAAGGGGGGCAGCTTCAAACCCCGAGGGTATAATTAGGCAGTTCCTTAATTAGGCTAACAACCTCTCACCTACCTCTCACCTCATCAGGCAGTTCCCTAATTAGGCCTCTCACTTCATTAGGCTGTTGTTGTCAACAGGGTGTTGACGCAGGCATTCTATTTAATTACTTGTTTTTGTTTTTGAAGACGTCAATGGAAAATACGGCCTCTCACCTCATTAGGCTGTTGTTGTTTTCCATCATGGCGGATGTTTCGGCGGTCGATTTGAATTTCCAACATGGCGTCCTAAAGTTTTTTTATGTATTTAAAGGATAAAAACATGTACATTTTTCTTTCTCATACTTTATAAACTAGAACATAAACAGGAATAGCAACTACTTAACACCATTTTGTATAACGTATGATTAAACATTAAATAAACAAGATGAAAAAGGATAATTGATTAAAAAAAACTTTAACATACTGAGGTTCGAACCATTAACGTTTTACACCACCACGTATTTAACATATAGTTTTGAATTTACACTTGATTAAAAAAGTTTTAACATATTGAGGTTCGAACCGTTAACGTTTGATACACCACCACGTATTTAACATATAGTTTTGAATTTACATTTGATTAAAAAAACTTGAACGTATCAGGGTTCGAACCATTAACGTTTTAATACACCATCAAGGTGACGTATGTGTTAGGCAAAATAAAAAAAACAACAAGGAGGATACATTTTATTTTGTATCTCTGTTACACAATCACATTTACAAATACCAATAACATATGTTTTTAATTGGAAGAATAAAGAAAGCAGGAAACAAATTTTATTTCTCTCTCTGTTTCACACACAATATAAAATTATTTTACCAAAATATGAAACATTACAACTTCAGAGTTCCATCTATGAATGGCACACCACATCTAGCATTCGTTTACCAGCTCGAGAATCATTTACGGTGTCACCAAAAAATTTCTTTCTGCAAACGTTTTCTTATATTGACGACCAGTTATTCATCTCCAACATCTGTAATTTGAAATAAAAAATAAACCACACACATTTTAAAAAAGTATTAACAAGATTAATAACAACAACAAAAACAAAAGCTTTTTAAAAAATTAAGAAACGCAATTTTATAATTAAAAAAAATCTATACTTACCAAGATATTAACCATCTTAAATTCGTAACTCGTTATACTAACAAATATATATCATCACTTTGTATTTATACCGAAAACCCGAAAATAACATTGTTAATTTTGTTTTCTAAATTAAAAAAGTGAGAGGTCAAAATTTCAAAAATTTCCTGCTAATTACATTTGTTATCTACCT
Source organism: Abscondita cerata (assembly GCA_030710515.1). Classification (NCBI taxonomy): domain Eukaryota; kingdom Metazoa; phylum Arthropoda; class Insecta; order Coleoptera; family Lampyridae; genus Abscondita; species Abscondita cerata. The sequence continues at coordinate 244,387 of JALBCR010000819.1, forward strand.
AAGGTATTTTATAAAGAGCGTTTTTGACAAACTTTTGCTAACAATACGTATTAATTAATTAAAATGTAAAACAGTAAGATGATTTTATATCAAGAATGAGATTTTGGAAATAAAAATACGGAAAATCTAATCATAAACAAAAAAAAATTAATGTAACCATTTCAATGTCAACAAAATAAAGTAAATTCCAAAAATAAGGTAATTAAAATGTTTACGTTTTTTCCAAACCGTGAAAGGTTAAGTTTCAAAATGTAATTGACAAACTGATCGCTAACAATGCGTATCAATTAATTAAAATGTAAAACAGTAAGATGATTTTATATCAAGAATGAGATTTTGAAAATAAAAATACCGAAAATCTAATCATAAACGAAAAAAATATTTAATGTAACCATTTCAATGTCAACAAAATAAAGTAAAATCCGAAAATAAGGTAATTAGTCGAAAAACAATTTCTATTCTTAATATGCTTTTAACAAGAACTGGTGACTAGAAATACTTTCAATGCAACTTTTCAATATCGATAAAAATTTCCAAATCTCTTAATGTGTTTTTTCCTAAGTGGTGACGTCTGTCAAGAATTATATAAAAATAGTGTATTAGTATTTTTGATTCATTCCTATTGATTTTTCAAACAGGATTAAAATCACCATGTCTGTGAAAAGTTTGTTAAATCTTTACGCGCGAGGTATGCTTAACGACTGTGAGAGAATCTGTTTAAACAATGAAATCGTGGATCTAGAAGATATGGACCTCTTCGATCGTTTAATTAAAAACGTATGCGACATTAAGGTATGTTATTTTTTTGTATAATTTTTAAAATTATGGAAATATGTGAAATTATAATGTAAGTTCTTGCATTTTTTATTTTTAAAAATTACGCTGTATGTTTTACAGTTCATCAACAATTTCATTAAAACGCCCTCAACCTATTTACCCGATTTATTTCATGCTAACCCTGCATTTTCACCTAACACGCTATCATCCCATCCCGCTTATTCATCATCTCCTACTATTAAACCCATGCTGAACTCGAGCACCAGGACTTGTAATGTAAATTTCTAATTTTTTTTTATTATTAATAATATGCTTTAAGATACATTTTATTGCAGATGGTCGGAGGAGCTACTATTACTAACGCTACAAACTTTAAGTTTTTCACCCTAATTGGCGAGGGTGAAAAGAAATCAAAAATTTAGAACCATGGGAAGGACCATGGTTTTTAAATTTAAAGATATTGACACCATCCAAAACCCGACCATATGGCTAGAGGTAATTTTATTTAACAAATTTAATTTCAAATGTATTTACATTTTTTTTGTTTTTAGAACGCTTTTAACGAAGTGTTGATCCACGTCCTAGCTGGCGCCGATCCTTCTGATCGTATCGGACTCGTCCTTAGAAACGATAACTTCTCCGAGAAACCGGTGGGCATTTCCTTCAGACGTAGAGATCAACTCGATTCCAAAGTGGTTATGACAACGTTGGAAAAAATTCTGCAAAGCAATGCAATCTTCTTCACCGCTGATGCTCTACGTCTGCATGTCGACCGCGTTTCTTTACCTAGAGGGATGGGAATGAGTCGCAACAGAATGACGGGCGTCAGCTACGAGGAGTTTTGCCGGCGCAAGACATGGGTCTTCGTCATCGAAAACCAGGATAACCTGTGTTTGGCAAGAGCGCTCGTGACGGCGATAGCTGTAAATGAAAACGAGCCCTTTTTGAAAACTCTACTTTGGTATGACATGCATGCTCGAGTTCAAGATCTGTGCGAAGCTGCAGGTGTCGATTTAAGCAACGGCGGCGATCGAGGCCATATACAACAATTCCAGGACTATTTGGTAAAGTACACTATTGTAGTTTATAACCACAGATTAGGGAAAACTGTTTATTATGAGGGTCCTCGTAGTGCAGATAGGGTGGTTTTAAACTTGATTTTAGAAGAAAACCATTATAACGTGATCACAAACCTTTGTACCACTTTTAGTACTACTTACTTTTGTGAATTATATACAAATAATAAAATTAAGCATAAGGGATGTAAGTACATTTGCCCGGCTTGTCACACTTCTCCTCCATGTAACCTAAATCTCGAAAGTATACCGTGCAATTCTTGTCATCGCGATTTCCGCGGACCCAAATGTTTTGCTGAACATACAAAAAATTTGTGCAAAACGGTGCAAATCCCGTCTTAATAGTGTTTGGGTATTGCACTCACTGTAAAAGTGAAAAACCGGTCCGTCATTTATGTTTCATGGCTCAAAATCCCGTCAATAAGAAAAACTTGATCAAAATTTCATTTTCGTTTTTATGATTTTGAATGTCGGCAGGATACTTCTGTAGATGATGCTCCGAATATATTTATGTATATTCCCACCTTATGTGTGACACAGCAAGTGTGCAAATCTTGCATTGACGTCGAAGACATCGCAAGACTGCGCAATCTGTGGAAAACGCGAACACATTTTTAAAGACAATCCTGTCGACGATTTTCTAAATTACGTTTCGACATTAAAGAAAAAATGTAAAGGGGACATAGTGGCATTAGCGCATAATATGAAAGGGTACTATGGCGCATTCATATTAATAGCTTTGTTTGAAAACGCGAATGGGTGGAACCCTAAAATCATTGCGACGGGCACTAAATTAATGTCAATTAATTGTGATAGCGGTATTAAATTTATCGATTCTCTCAATTATATGCCGATGCCATTATCTAAGTTACCCAAAACATTTAATTTTTTAGGCTCAAAAGGCTACTTTCCACACTGTTTTACACCATTTTACGAAAGGCTTGCTTGGAGTTCTGGTCACGCTTTAAAACTTCTAACGGAATAGATCCGTTTAGGGAATCTTACATTATAAGGCCGATGAAAATGAGCAAATAAGATACCTGGATGTTTGTTCTCTGTACCCGTTTGTGAATAAGTACGGGAAATATCCTGTAGGGCATCCGCATATTATCTTTAGATTCGGCGGAAGGTATTGTCAAATGCACTGTTTTACCACCTTCAAACTTATATGATCCGGTTTTACCTTGTAAAATGCATGGTAAACTTATGTTCATCCTCTGCAGGTTGTGTTGGGAGTCTATGTTTAACGGTGACTGTAACCATACGGATGATGAGCGTAAGTTTACTGGTACATGGGTAGCGGACGAACTTCAAGAAGCGCTATCACAAGGATATACAGTTTTAGAAATTTTAGAAGTTTGGGAGTACGAGATTGCACAGTATAACCAGGGTTCTAAGTCTGGAGGTTTATTTTCAACTTATGTTGATAACTTTTTAAAGCTGAAACAAGAAAGTTCGGGATGGCCTTCGTGGTGTACGGATGACCAATCGAGGGATAGGTACATATCTGAATATCTCGAGAGAGAGGGGGTTGCATTGGATACAGCCAACATAGATGTAAATTCGGGTATGCGGTATATTGCCAAATTATGCTTAAACAGCTTTTGGGGTAAGTTTGCCCAACGCAAACCTCGATCATACAAGATCCGTATGATCTATTTAGATGTTGACCGATCCTTCTGTGGAAGCCCACTCTCTTACTTCTGTTAATGATGACACCCTAATTTTAAACTGGGACAGGCCGAATGAAGGTATAATGCACCTTAACACGGTTAATGTAGCACTAGCTGCGTACACCACCGCAAACGCCCGTCTAGAATTGTACAAATACTTGAAACAGTTGGACAGACGTGTGTTATACTTCGATACAGATTCGGTTATTTTTACAGAGAAACCAGGTGAATGAACCCCTGTAACAGGTGATTTCCTAGGAGACATGACAGACGAGATCGAATGTTACGGGCCTAATAGTAAAATAACAGAATATGTTAGTGGTGGCCCTAAGAACTATGCCTTTAAGGTGTGGTCAACTAAGTCACACACTTACGAGTACGTATGCAAAGTTAAAGGCATTACATTAAACTTCAAAAACTCGCAAGTTGTGAATTTTGATTCCCTTAAAGACATGGTTCTTAACAACGTCGAAGACACGTATGTTCAAACTGATCGACGTATTGTACGAAACGCAGCGTTTGATGTTCTATCCAAACCCGAAAAAAAGTTTTCAGGGTAAAATATACAAATAGGCGTCGGGTTGAGGATAATTTAAACACGTTACCATACGGATACCGTTTGTGATCACATTGTGATGGTTTTTTTAGCTTTACCAAATGTTTCTGGAATTAATAGCTTTATTTTTATTTATTTATTTATTTTATTACATGTAAATACTGTTAGCGTTAGGTTTATGTATATGTTAGCTTTAAGTACTGATTTTAAATTTTTAATGTAACACTTTTAAATATGAATTGTTCATCTTTAGTATTTATTCTTAACTTTATTAATTTGTATTCTTTTATTAATGTTTAATCCATTTTCATCTTTTTCACCATTAATTAATTGTATTGTTTGCGTTTTTCTCGAAAATGCACGTAAATCTTTTATATGAATTTTTAAAACAATTGATTTAATAAAACATTAATACTGTAAAATAATTGTTTATTTTTGAATAATTACAATACATTTTTATAAATCTAACAAATTTGTTTTCGTAAAACATAAATTGTACATCAAAATTATTAAATGATCGTTTCTAATTAAATTATTATTAAACATTCCCAAAAATTCTAAAGTATTAATATTACAAAGTTTAAAAAATAAATACAAGAGACAATATTGACCGCAGAAATCCGAATGAAAATCATGCAATATCTGACCATTATAAACCCAAGTTGCACAATTTTGGTCTAAGAATTTTCTATGATTGTTTTGTGGAGGTCTTCCGAACGAGTCTAAGTATTTGCCATATCCGTATTTATCTATGAAAAATGCAGCCCAATGTTGACCTGGTTTATTTGACGGATCGTTGTTTGCAATTACAGCAGCAGGTCTCGGTATACGATGTGGAAGTTGATTAGAAGCACAGACAATGCGTTGTACATTCTTGATGCTCGGAATACTCTTCAGCTAGTGTGCAAGCTCGACCTGGTATATCTTTACCATTAGTTCTGGACCACTCGCATAAAATTAATGCATGCTCCAATGCACATGACGGGTTTTCAATATTATGATGAAGACATTTGACTGCTTCCATATTTTTCTTTAATACTTTAAACGATGGACACTCAATCCCTTCCATGTTTATTATTGGTTTATTTAAAAATTTTAAAGTGTATTGTTTTTCGCCACCTTTCACAAAAATTGTGTTAAAGGGTGTTAACATTTTTGCGAGCTCGTTTTCAAAATTTTCGTAATTAATGTAGTCATCACTCCACCGTAATCCGTGAAAATAATGTTCTAAATAACATATTTCTCGTTTTACTGAATTTGGCAACTTTGAATAATGACTTGGTGGTTTTATAAATAAAACTTCACAACAATGTCCATCGGAAGACACGATACCAATTTCCTTAGGAATAAATTTTTTATCTTCTCGAAATTCCTGTATGTCAACAAAAGCATCCATTCTGGTGAGACGTTGTTTAATAACTGATATGTTCTTAACTACTGAAATCAACCATCACATTTCGATGTTTATCAATCTCGGTAACGTTGTCAAACTCTGCGTATACTAAACAGTTTACAGTTTCCGCCAATGCATCTTCAAACCCTACCTCTATTCGCAGAGAACCGTTTTTACAAGATTCCACTGGAAATTCATATTTGCAGTGAGATCTGCGGTTAAGTCAAATGCTGTCAAACAGTAACCTTTGGCATAATCTTCGAGAGAAATTCCATTTCCTTCATTTAGAAAATGAATACCGGTTCCTGAGAATAATGTATGATACGCTCGTACATATGTAGATTTTGTAAAATCGGGTTGAAGTTGTTTGGATGGTATTTGTTGCCAGTCAATGTATAGTGAGAGGTAATTAATTTTATAATGTTGAAAATTGTAAGGATTAACAGCGTAATCTCCATTGAACGCTTTATTCGATATAAATCCTATAATGCAACGTTTTGGCAATTGACCCAAGAACACACTATCTAAAGATTTTCTCTGTAGTGCTGATGGAATGGTTAACACTTTAACGTCCGCTTTAGTTATTGGATATTTTGCAGTTGCAGATTGTAACGCTTTCGTGTGTGCAAGAAGTATTGTAGGATTAATTCTCATCCTTCTTACCAACAAACTCGCATCTAAAATTTTAACTTTGTATGTAGATCCTGATGCAGCCATTAAATTGAATGAGTCTCTTGAACGAACAAATTTTATTTTCATTTCAACTCCGTTGATTAAAAATTTTTCTTGATTGAATATATCTGAATGCACATGTCCTAACATTTCAACATGTTTACTCGTAGATGTTAATGTTTTACGTTTACTAAATCCAGCGTTATCTTCTGTCAATTCATCAAATTTTCCCGGTGTATCTCTGTACCACAAACTACAAGTTAGATGCGATTCTTTTGCATCTGGTCCATAATTTAACAACGTTTCAATGTATGATCGGTAAAAATAAGTATTATTTGGTGGTGAAACAAGTTTTTGGTTAAAATAAACTTCAACTTGATTAAATAACGAATGCATCCAGTTGTTCACAGGTCCTACAACTTCGTTAACTGTTAACATTGAATCATCTTGCTTCACAATTTTAGTTGTAATGTAGAGCATCGTTTGACTTAAGTCCAGGTAATCATTACCATTTCCAGGCACTACAAATTCAATCGGTGCATCGTCACTCAGTGAAGATAATGGTTTATAAAAATCCATTCTCCCGATTCAATCGAAGTTTGAGTTGACGGGAGTGCAAATAAATCTAATTCAGACTTGACGCATTCACAAGATTGGGCATGGAGAAAAGCCATTATTAATTTTGTCCAAATATATCGTTGTAAACGAGATTAGAAACTTTTCGCTTAGGTTTTAACGTTTTTCTGTTAACAAGTGGTGATGAATGACTCGATATTTTCTGACGAGGCTTTTTATATCCCGATCATTGCATTGAATTTTCGATTTTAACATCGGCTTTCCGTTTCAGATTTTGACCGGCTTCACGCGTGTTATCTATGAAAGATTCTTTGATTGGTTTATTCTCTATGACATCACCCAAAATATTAGTTCCAGTTCTCAACACTTCTTTCCCTACCGCTTTAGCGCTAGATTTAAATAATGGAAGAACTGAACGAAATAATCCTCCTAACCAGCTTCCAATTCCGTGCCCTCGTTGATACGGAGCTCCCCTGTAAATAGCACCGATACCGCTACCAGCTTGATTCATGTAATATTGTTGATACGGACAAGCCATATTACTTAACTTTTTTAAAATGAAGTTTCAAATTCAAAGTTCTCTTCGCATTACAGGAATGTAATGTACCGGAGAGTAAACTATATCTTTGTGACACCCATAATTATAATTATCAGAAGTGACGTTCACAATTCTTAAAAGTGGTGATAAAATATCACCGACAAATTGAGATTCCACAATATCACAATAAACAAACATTTGCGAGGGTATACCAGTCCATATGTTTGCAGGATGTTTTGCACTTTTTCATTGCCAAATTTTGATCAGGGTAAAACCCAATTGTAATGCTAACCGTTTAGAAAATCCTAGTACGCTTAGAAATGTGTTTAGAGTGAGTGAAATTCGTTTAGTTATTTTATTGTATTCAAAGTTTATTAGTGGTTTGATTAACTTGTGATTATTAATTATATCCAGAACGTCTTCGATTGTTTCATAGTTGCCGGCTGGAATTTTTATGATATGCCATTTGTCGTCAGAATAAACAATTTGTTCACCGTCTTTAAGAAAAAGTTTACAGCTTTTTCTAATACATCATCTACATAATATTCCTCGTTATCTGGTGGTTCAATGCGATAAAACATTAAGTTTTCAGCTTCACCAACGGCTAAGAATGAACAAGGGTATTGTAGCTCAGAAACTCCGACAACCCATTCTCCAACCAACCTTATACGTTTAGGTAGTTGGGTTGTGAAATTAGCGGTGGTATTATTCGGAAAATAGTGTATGGAACTATTGCTCAACAGTGTCAAGTAAAATTCGTTCTCCAAATTCATAATTGTTGTAAATCTTTAGCGTATACCCAGGAATTAAATTTCTCACCGTACCCACTCCACTTTACAAAATATTGTTTATTTCGACCTTTACCTTTTCTTTTAAAACTTTTTCAATTTTTACCTTGTGTTGTAATCAATTGTAACTGGTTGTAGTTCTTTTTCATAAAATGTTCCTTCAATTGGTTCACTGTTTAAATCCACAATTTGATAGACGGGTGGTTTGCGTTTTATAACTTTAACTATTTTAAATATTTCTTCACTCCAATTTGCAGTGTAACCTTTCTCGAAGACTAATTTGTTTCTGCTAATTCTTACATGTTGATTCACTTTATATTTAGGTGAACGCTGAATACCTACACCGTCATGGTATAGATTTTTCCAAACTTGTAAAATGTTTTCGTCGTTGACATCATTGGGAGCCATTTTTATGCTTCGATGGTATCTGCTGTTATAAGATAACAGCAAATCTTGTAACACGTTAATATATCGGTAAAAGTTTGAATACGTAAAATAACGCCACATTCTTGTTTTAATAGTTCTATTAAATGGTTCTACTACAGCAGCTTTTCAATCAGGATTATTAGTTACATAAAAAGTAATGTTTTTGTCTTTAAAAAATGCTTGAACAGGTCTAGCGATAAATTCTTTTCCTTTATCTGTTTGAATACTTTCAGGAATGTTCTGAGCTTCTTCAAAAATATTAGTAAATGCATTAATAATGTTTTTAGCAGTTTTAAATTTAATAGGTCGCACCCATGCTTTTTTGGTGAAAACATCGATTACTGTTAATATGTAATTGTAGTTATCGTTATGTTTCCGTATACTCTGCATATCGCATAAATCTGCCTGCTATAATTGAAACATATTATTTACAATATAAGTCGTGATTTCTGATGACGTGATAGAGGAATTTTTCATTTTAAAGTATTGTATACACATTCTCAGATGCAATGAACTTGTTGTGCACATTTTAGTAATGCAAGACGTTCTTTATTTCCAAGTTTCGCTAATGCGCGAAGAAGTTCAGAGTGTTTAACAAGCACCTTGGGCATTATTGATGGATTATTGCAAATTTATCTGAACGAGTGTATTTAAATCCTTTTTTCGGAACGTAAACACAGCATGCGCCGTCTTCGTTAAAAATCGAGCTTCGGTAACGAACTGAATCCGGTGTAGATTGTTTTAAATCGGGCTTTGTCGCGCGGATTTTGAATAATACAATGTAATACGTGTTTAAGGAAATGTCACGCTGGCCTTTTCCTTGATGGAATATATTTTGAGTTAGGAAAAAGAAAAATCATCAATTATTATTAAAACAGGTTCTACACCGTTAAACAGGTCCATACTCGGTAAGCCTTCTTGAAATTGCACTTCAGGTAATTTTTGTAAAGGGGTTGCCATTCGTCGTAAAACCAGAATATTTTTTCAAATTTAGCATCACATACTACGTTTATTTCTTTTAAGAAATTTACAATGAAATATGATTTACCACAACCTGAGGGGCCTGCAACAATCACAGAAAATGGGTGTTCGAATTGATACATATTACTCGTCAATAGTTAAATGATGAGTAAGGAGGTTTTTTAAATTAAACGTGTTAATATACTCAATTTTTATTTTACAAATTATAAATAATTACAAAATTATTTGTACAAAACCGATCATCATAAGATTCCATATAATTTTTATTGTGAGGGATACAAAATGTGGAAATTTATTAACTAAATCTTGTAATGTAATATTCTCCTTGTATTTTCATCCAACACTTTAATGAAGTCATCATACCCGATTTCTTCTATATCTACGTACTCTTGATAACCAACATTTTTCTTTTTATCAATTATGTTAACCACATCTTTAACAAATTCATAAAATTGAAAATCAGACTTTTCCAATTTTTGCATTCGAGATGTAAAATAATTCTTCATTTTTCTAATAGATTGTAGCGAAGTAAGACCTAAATAAAGTTGATACTTTTCATCGTTCTTCTTTGATATGAAGCGTACAGCATTCAATTCTGTTGTATGGATTGTATAATCTTCAAACTCGTATTTTCCAACATCTTTATGGTTGAGCGTTTCAATGATATCATCTAGTTCATCCAGAAACGATTTAAATTGTGACAACGTAAAATGTACTGTAGAATTAAACCATGATTTAATTATTTTTAAACAAGTTTTAAAATCATTGTAAACATCCATTCCAAAACAAACTGATTTGGTATAACTTTTGTTTAGCGGAATAAATACCTCATTAAGCAGTGTATTTTTCTCACGTTGTTCTAGATTCTGTTTACAGTCTTCATCTGTCGTAATACCGTAAGATTTTCGAGCATCGTTGCACATTTTATAATCCACTTCTGATGGTTTGTACACTGGTGATCTTGACCGATGTCGATAGTAGGGGATTATGTTCTTTTTGGTAGAGTTGTAACTGTATTTACCATCTATTTTATTATTGTTGAGATGATTTCAACGCTAAATTATAAATACATAATACATCATTTTATACAATTCTGATATCATGACGTCAATGTTATTGGGAAAAACGTATATTACTTATTTTTGAAAAATATGTTTTCGAAAAAAACAACCTTGTACAACAACTTTAGGGTATAATTTAAATCTAGCACTGACTCTGAAGCCATACTGGTTTGACAGCCATATTGAATCGCTTTAGGTAATTGTTTTTCGTGTTTGTGAAGTAGTTTATAAAGTATGAGAAAGAAAAATGTACATGTTTTTATCCTTTTTCATCTTGTTTATTAAATGATCAATCATACGTCATACAAAATGGAGTTACGTGAGTGTTATTTTGTTTGTGAAGTAGTTTATAATATACAAAAGTGATAAATATATGTTTTTTATCCCTTTTCATCTTGTTTATTTAATGTTTAATCATACGTCATACAAAATAGCGCTACGTGAGTGTTATTTTTGTTTGTGAATAACAATGATAAATATATGTTTTTATCCTTTTTCACCTTGTTTATTAAATGTTTTATCCTTATTCATCTTTTTAATTAACCTTATTCATCCTTTTAATTAACAGGTCTTCTTATCTTAACTTACATTTTACAGCATCATACATCATTAATTCATCTTAATCAACCTCTACAGCTATATACAAACTTCAAACTCTATCTTTCAATTGTCGCCGTAGCTTAGTGGTTAAAGCCTTGGCTCGGTAATGCAATGGTTGCAAGTTCGAATCTCACCAAGTTTTTTAAATACATAAAAAAACTTTAGGACGCCATGTTGGAAATTCAAATCGACCCCCGAAACATCCGCCATGATGGAAATCAACTTCAACAACAACAGCCTAATGAGGTGAGAGGCCGTATTTTCCATTGACGTCTTCAAAAACAAAAACAAGTAATTAAATAGAATGCCTGCGTCAACACCCTGTTGACAACAACAGCCTAATGAAGTGAGAGGCCTAATTAGGGAACTGCCTGATGAGTTGAGAGGTAGGTGAGGGGTTGTTAGCCTAATTAAGGAACTGCCTAATTATACCGTCGTGGTTTGAAGCTGCCCCCTTTCTACTCACGTAAAAGCACATCTATTTCCTTAGATACATTGAATTCCTCATCTGCTAAACAAATACTGTTGGGGATGTTATTAACTCTAAATGAAGCAGTGCGCAAATTTTCCGTTATCTTATCAATTAAAAAAATGTAGAAGTTACTTTATAATCGTGATGATTGGAGTAAAGTGTCAAGACAATCGATTCCGTTAAGGTGGATGAATTTTTGTTTATTCCAAATACTTGGAGAGGGTTAGTTAAATCATTTATAGGCAACCTTAATTTCCGCGCAAAGCCCTTTGTTATTAGTGAAATTGAGTTACCGCTATCACACAAACACCTTGCCTGATACTTACGCACACTGGTATAAACGCCTACGTTTACTGTAGCTAGTAATGTAACTTGGCTATGATGATCTACTTGACTTATATGTGAGTACACCACTTCGTTAATACGGTCTTGTTATCTACATTAATTACCCCAAAATTAACTGACTGCGTCTCTCCGATAGGGCCCATGTTTTCTTCGCGTTTGAGAACCATTTCAAAGTGCAATAAGTAATTGTGTTTATTATTACACTTACTATATGTTCTACCTTTACAATCTCTAAACGAATGATTTGGCGATAAGCAATTGTAACACAAATGTAATTTACCGACTTCTTCGTGACCTTTTTGTGGAGTGTACGCCAAAAATTTTGAACAATGATATATTGGATGCTCTCCCGTACACAGTGAGCACAGTTCAAGAAATTTTCAAAATCCGCAACCGTAGGTAAATTAATTTTTTTGTTTGTTTCTGTTTCCCAAAGCTTTTTACTGTTAACATCAAATTTAGAAACAACAATAAATATCAATAAAATTCCCCAGTTCTCCGTATCAATTTTTAACGATTTTAATGCACGCGTATGTTTAAAGTATTTGTCCGTTAATGCTTGTAATGTCTTAATAGATTAGCATTTTCCTTTGTAATGATAGGTATTTCTAACAACGATTTTATATGCTCATTAACTATCAATTTTCTATTTTCGAATCTATCAAAAAGAAGCTTCCACGCCGCATCATATGCCATATCAGTTATTTTGATTCCGCTTATCGTAGCAGCAGCATTACCGCTCAAGGAAGATTGCAAGGCTTTAAAACTATCTCCAAATCTCGGCCACTGCTGATAACTACCGTCAAAGGTTGTTGTCGAGATCGGAGGTAGTTTAATTTTTCTTTCGTTATTATCAACAAAAAAACTAGTATTATTGAATGCATCTGACTTTGTTACCCGCGACCGCGACTCAATAATTTCTTCTGCTTCAGAAATTATTGCGTACATCTTCAAATTTTGCGCGTTCCGATTCTCCGTCGGCTTTAGCATCTAAACTCTCAATTTCCGTTTGAATATCGTCAAATTTATTTAATACACCACGAGCTTCGTTAAGGCGAATTTTTAACGTGATTAGTTTATCATCAGATTTAAAATTTGCCAAAAAAGTTGAAAATCTGGTTAACGATTTGTATGATGTGTTTTCTAACAACATTGGTACATATATAGCACATATACATAAGATAAGGCTCACAGATTGCACACCATTCAAGGCGAAGCAATATGCGAGTAAAGCCAGATACCGAGAAAACTCGAGCAATTGTCGATCTACCGGCACCGAAAAATTTAAAACAATTAAGAAGATTCATGGGCACGTGTGAATTTTTCCGAAGATTTGTCGTCAGATTTTCCGATTTAATCTCGCCACTGCTAAAACTGTTAAAGAAGAACCAAGAGTGGTACTGGAACAACGAAATGCAACAAGCGTTTGATGTAGTAAAGTCAAAATTTATTGACACAGTATTTTTACACCATCCGATGGTAAATGTACCATTCATTTTACAAACTGATTGTAGTGGAATTGCCTTGGCAGGCATACTATACCAGGTAGTAGAAGACGAACCTCACCAAATATCTACTTACAGTAGAACTCTGACGCAATGCGAACGCAGATAAACCACAACCGAGTTAGAATTACTGGCGATAGTGACATGTGTTCAAAAATTCAAATACTTTCTTTGTGGCGAAAAATTTAAAATTTTTACGGACCATAAAGCATTAACCTTTTTACAAAATATAAGGTTACTAAACAATCGATTATGTCAGTAGACGCTCATACTACAAGAGTTTGATTTCGATATTCACCATATCAACAGGAAAAAGAATATCATGGCAGATCTGTTAAGCAGAAGCATCAAAGACGATGACGGAAGAGAAGTTGAAGAAAAGCAAGTAAACGCAGTAAACGAAAGCGAGGAACTCTAGTTAAACATAAAAAAATCTAGCTGAGTTCCAAAGTAAAAACTCTAAGTTACAGAAATTTTTTGACAAGATACAAAAGTGTAACCTGCCACATTTTAAGGTACACAACAATGTACTTTTTCAACGGGGAAAGGATGGATCATTTAAAGTCGTGGTTCCTACTGAACTACAGGAGTCTATTTTTAAATATTATCATTTTGGTATGGGTCATTTTGGTTCGTCAAAAAACACAAAAGCGGTTATGCGGAATTTTGTGTGGAAGGGCATGGTTCGTGACATACAAAAACTAGTATCTTCATGCGAAAAATGTCAGAAGACTAAGCACTCTAATCGAAGTTATAGTGGTGAGTACACACCCGTTATACCGAATAAAATTAATGAACTAGTGTGTGGTGACATTTACGGTCCTTTACCTACCGGTAGGTACGGTTACAAATATATATTCGTATTAATGGACATGTTTTCAAAATATGTACGTCTTTATCCAGTGCGTAGCATAACTGCTAAATTTTGTACTGACAAATTTATAAACCATTATTGTATTGAGGTGGGTAAGCCTGGGCGCATACTTACGGATAACGCAACAATGTTCATTCAAATATTTGGATAAATACTTTAAAAGCTAATAACATAAAACCAATACATTGCTCCCTAAGATACCCTCAAGGTAATGCCACTTAAAGTCACTTAATCAGATTCCCAGGAATAGATGTAAGCCATGACGACATAACTGTCACTACAAAACTTAATTTGAAAAAGGCTGCACAATATAGAAAAAAACAAAACTGTTCTAACAACCCTTTTTATTTTAAAATCGGTGATAAGGTGTTTATAAAGACGGTTCATCTTTCTAATGCCAGCCTTAAACGAAATCATAAATTTTTAATATTTATGATGGACCATATCTTATACATCAGGTCGTAGGTTCCAATGCATATTTGGTAGTTGAGGCAGATACAAATGAAATTAAAGGAAAATATAACAGTTATCGCCTAAAACCTTATAAAGAGCCTTTGGTAAAGTAGTGTAAGGTTTGCTCATTCAAGTTGTAGTTATACACCCAACTTATTATAAAGTAGAAGATTTTTTTTTGTATATTGTTCAAATTTATTTACTGTTCTGTATTAGTGTTTAACCACGATTATTTTCAATCTAAATTGTATTTTTTGAAGCAAGGTATACAGTCCGTTACCTTTCTTCAAAAAGAGGGGGTAAGATGTAGTAAAACACCTTATATAAATTGTAATTAAACACCTTGTATATATAATGTGAAGTTAGGAAGAGGAGATGGGTGATGGTGTAAATAACGAACGGGTGTATTTTGTCGCGTTCATCTCTATTTGTTCATTTAATGTATTTCATTAATGAAATAAAGTATTTCACTATGATTACCTATTATTGATCATATCACGTTATTTGTTTCCTTTTTTCTAGTCACTGTTTTTTAGTATAGTTTTAATGAGTATTTTTTACTTAGTATTTTTACTCTACATCTTATAAATAAGATAGGGAGTTATGGTTTCCAAACAGAAAATTCCCCTTTTTTTCACTTTTCAAGACGAATTAGATTAAGGAACGACAAAGTTTTTTTCTGCAAATGTTAGTAGTTTTACACTACTATTTTTTAACGCTAAAGTTGCGCTTTTATGTAAACAGCCGGTTGCTATTAGCAGAGAAACTAAAAGTAATTTTATGGCCGCTCTGAGCAGACGAAAAAATAAGTTGTTAAGTAACCATTAGTATATTGTTTGAGTAAGAGTAAAAGCAATATTTTACATTATGATTGGTTCAGGAATACAAAAGTTCTAGAACCGCTAATCATTCTAATATATTCTAGTAACTCCAGTGGCACAACAATAAGAAAACTTTTATTTGAAGTATTGTTTAAAACACACTTTTAAATTCTAGTCTAAAACGTGTTGAAGGGAATAAGCGCCCAAGGTCTGAAACAAGCAGCTGTAAGGACTTGTACAACCGCTTAACCTCTTCTTAATGGTTATGTTTTGTTAAAACTGTTATACAGGGTACCTAATTTAAGGATATTTACTGAGAAACGGCATACAAGCGCTAACTTTTATTACAATTGTATTATATGTAAATCAATACGGACTAAATTTGAAAAATATTTTTAAATATTCAGGGTGCTCTAAAACTATATTGCATACCAAAGTTGTGTTTTTTAAATGGAACACTTTGTATTTGATTTTACTCAAAAATTAAACTTAACTTTTATTAAGGTTTCTATACATAAATTCAGAATGTAGTAAGTTAAGGTCATTCTTCTTAAAATGTAAAGTTATATAAAATAATTGATATTTCATGATAAAAATAATTACAACAAATTTATCCTTAGGTTTGAATAAAAGTGTATTCCCTTAATCTATTTATTGTTTCACTAATAAAAATCGCGTTTTATAATCGCACTTACATTAGAATGCGAAACGTCACCTCTAACAGAACCCTGATTTTATGTTCAAAACATTTACACCTTCCATAAGAGATCCAGACGTCTTGATATGTTCCTGGCAAAATGTTTAGTATTACATTGAATGGAAGGAACAATGACACAATACATTTAAACGGTAGAGTTTAAAAATATCTAAATAAGTGGAAATCCTAAAATTTCAGTAGCCGAAACCCTTATAAAAGTTGAAAGACAAGTAAGTTTATAAAATACAAGGTGTTCTATTTAAAATAAGCCAATTATTACAGCGACAATGCTCTACTAATTGACCTATTAATAATAAACACCTTCTAATGAGAATTTTATTAGCCAATCAATAAATAGACAATTTAAGTTAATAGCAAATTTGTTTTATGTTTATCATGAGATATCAATTTTTTTTAAAACCTTACATTTTAAGGAATTATTACACTCTGTATTTAAGTATAGGAAACCCTTATAAAAGTGAAGCTTACTTTTTAAGTAAAATTAAAAATGCGATCACATACAAGGTTTTCCATTTAAAACAAAAACACTTAACGAATTATATGCCATTTCTCCGCAAAACTATATGGCGTTGGTCGTGAATCATCCTGTATATGTTTATAGTATCGGCTTTATTTCATTTTTTTAAACAAAAATGTGTAAGTTCGGGCGCACATTGTAAATGCTCTTGGGCGTTAATTTTATTTTTCAAGCAAAATGATAAACAGGATGTAAATAAATAAGTGGGAAAAGAATGGAGGTGGTGATTTTTTGCTGAAATTTAATGTATGCTTTCACATAAAAAATTCGTAATAAGCAACCCCTGCTTAGTTACAGCTCCTCAAATATTGCAGGCGGCTGTCATGTTAATATTTTCATTGCAAACTTTATTTAACTAAAAATGAATTAGAAATTATTAAATAAAATCATATCAAATGTTGAAAATGGTCAAATACAAGCGTTATACATGACTCTAGACTGCGACGCACTGATCCACAAATGCGGTCAAAAATTTCAGCCTCATGCGATGTATCAGATAATAAATTGTATTTCTAAAAAAATGTTAAACCTACAAAAAAACACAAAAAACCTTATTGGTTTAAAAAAAAATTATGCTAAATGATATAAATTTTTAAATAAAGAGATATGAAACAGGAAAAAAGTTAAGAAAAATTTTGGGGGTAGCTTTTTCTCCTTCTTAGAACTATACGAGAATACCACACAAATTTTCATTTAGTGCTTTTTTGGTAACAAGAAATGTTCGCTCATTTCACATTATCCCTCTTTTTTGTTTTCAAGAAAAAAATTGAAAAATTGTTATTTGAGTCATCTTTAAGGAATTATAAATAAGCAGGAGTTACTCAATTAAAATTTTTTTATATGAAGGTCCACATTATTTTTGGGCAAACAATCACGCTTACATTTTTTGCATTTATTTATCTACACAGTATGTCACTGCACTTTACTGTTGTTAGATTTTGTGCATATTCTATGTAGCCAAAAGGGCCGTTCACCTACACAGATTTTCGATTTTTTTTAAATATTTAGAAAAATATTCATTTTAGAAATTTTTGTTTCAAATTAATTATACACATCTTTTATTTAAACTACTTTTTGATCCGATAATTAACTACTGAGATATATCAATCACGTGACAATAATTGTTGTAACAATATCTCCTCCAACATCAATTTTACAAAAAAAAGGTGAGAGAGAAAACTGATATGATAATAATGAATAATCAAAGCGTATTTTACCAAAAAATCGGTAAAATAAGTTATCATTTTTATGAAATTTGTTTATTAACCGAATGGATTTTTATTCGTTTATTTTGTGGACAAATTAGTTAATTAGTTGTCTAGCAATGTTTTTTTCTTTTTTAATATAGGGTTCGATTCCGTTAGTGGTATTTTTTTTATAAACTTTATTATCAATATAATACAATTTTGTTAAGTAAATTTAACATTTTGAAATAAGATTAAACTAATTTTATAAAAATTGTATTAATGATAACATCAATAATAGTTTTATTCATTAAAAAATTAGGATAATCGGGATCAAACTCGGATTTTTTTGCGCAAATCATTGTAACAACTTTATTGTTAGTTAAAATACGCTTTAAATGCTTAGAGTACCACATAAATTTGTTCTCATTTATCTATCTAATAAATACTGTTGTTATATTGTGTTCAAATTGTGCCAGAAACAAGATATTTATTAATTATGCAGTTAACATAGAAAACGCCTATGTCAACTTTTTTGTGGGACACACGGTAGAGTAAGCATGTAAAGAATTGAATAACTTAACTTACAAAACAGGCAGCTTTTTTTGGGACAAACGCTTGGATAGGTCAATTTTTTATTTTAATTAACAGACTTTTTAAGTTTTTTTCATATACAGTGTGTCAATTTAAAACTTACAATGGGCAATATCTCACCAAAGAAAAATACTTAAAACAGTTTCTAGAATAGAAAAGGGAAACTAAAGTGACATAAAAAAAACTCACCCTCATCAAGCCCATAGGCCCCACTTACCCCACTAAAAAGTTTAAATAGCACACTCCTACTTGTGATACATTATTGAAAAGCCTATAAAAAATGCTACACAACGGTATAAATAATAATTGTACAGGGCGAATCAATTGTTTACAAACAATGCAACCCACTTTGAACATTTACTTAATTGATATTTTAACAAATTTGTAGTTCAACAAAAACTTGATTAAATGTCTCATTTAAGGCAAGGTTTCACAATTGATTCACCCTGTACAATTATTATTTATACCGTTGTATAACATTTTTTATAGGGTTTCAATAATGTATCACAAGTAGGGGTTTGCTGTTTAAACTTTTTAGTGGGAGGCTTTAGGTGAGGCCTAGGGGTTATGAAAGTGAGTTCTTTTTATATCACTTTAGTTTCCTCTTACTATCCTAGAAATCGTTTGAAACATTTTTGATATCGTTTTTTGTTTGTTATTGTCCATTGTAAGTTTTTAAATTGACACACTGTATACAGAGTGACAAAAAAAATATTTTATATTAAAAAGCTTTACATAAAACTGAATTCTATTTTTTCCTTGACGTGCTACATAGGAAACTTTTTTTTTTGTGAATCAGTGTTCTTCAACGATATTCTCAGAAATCTTGGGATGTAATCAATGTGGGAAGAATCATAAAAAATAATCTTCATTTTAACATTAACGTAGGATATGGCACGCTGTATAGCATTCCACCAGCAGCAGGAGTTAGGTGCAATGTTACACGTCATTTCATCTAAAAGTATTGGGACATACTCAAATACACAAGACTTTCAACTTTCTGTTGGTTTAAGGCTAGATGTTCAGGTTCTGAAAAATGTTGTTTATAATCGCTGCTCCGATCCCAATGAGAATGGTTTTCTTGGTTTAAGCAGTCGCAAGAGTGAAGAGATATTTCATTGTTACGCAATTCTAAACAGCATTATTCAAAGAGCCTTAGAGTATGCCATAATTCCTAGCGTTTTGGAACTTAGTGCTACATTAGTACCATTGTCCAAAGATCAGTAGCTACTATGAGACGAAACATGTGTAGACACCATAGCCTTACCTTACTTTTTTCATACTTACACTACTGTTGGGTCTGCTGTTAAAATGGCTTGCCGCATGAAACTTGAGGAATACAAAAATCAGTCGGCAGAAAAATTTATCTTCAAACCTCTGGCTTTCGAAACATTAGATCTTTGGTGCATGAAAACTAAACATATAATTGTTGATATTTATACCGACACTAAAATCCTTTTAAGAAATACGGCAACGCCGCATTTCGTTTTTGGGTGTGTGCGCATAGATAATTAAGTGATGTAAAATATATCTGAAAAACGGATGTTGTCGTTACATATAAAATAGAAAATATTCTTCAAATAAAGTCAAGTTAATAAAGTGAAGTTTAATTAAAATAACAGGTTATGAGCCCAGATCACAAGTAATAATATTAATGCCCAGGAAAAGTATAAGGTATAAAGTATAAGGTTGGAAAATCGTGAAAGTTATTGCACGTGTTGGACGGAACAAAGGAAAAATGGCGAGCGTTAAAATTTAAATATTGAACCATTAAATGGAAACAATTATTATAATTGGAAATTTAGAATGCAAATGATACTAGAAGAACATGGGGTCTATGAAGTTGTAACAAAGGAAGTTGATTTGAATATAAGTGACGAACAAAAGAAAAAGGAACTAATTCGAAATGATAGCAAAGCAAAATCAATTATAACACAGTGTGTGAACGACAACCAGCTAGAAAACCTGAGGGAGAAAACGACGGCTTATGGAATGTGCACAGTTTTAGAAACTGTACATGAAAAAAAAAGGCTTGCCAGGTCAATTGTATCTTAAAAGAAGTTATTGTCAATGAAATTAAAAGAAGGTGAGAGTTTTGAAGAATTTATTATAAAATTTGATGAGGTACTGCGGCAACTAAAATCAACCGGAACGGAGGTTAAGGAGGAGGATGTAATTTGTAATCTTTTAATGTGTCTACCTAAATCATACGACACGGTAGTCACTGTACTTGAAAACCTACCAGCGGATAAGTTGACATTAGAAGTGGTGAAATCCAAGTTAAGGAATGAAGAGGAAAAAGAAATTTTGAAAAAGAAATGTAGAAGTGAAACCCTCTACAGCATTTAATTCAGAATCAAGAAATGAAGCCTGTTATCGATGCGGGAAAGTTGGACATTATAAAAGAAATTGTTGGAAAAATGGATATAATCAGAATCGTGGAACACATTTTCAATTAAGAAACGAGGTCAAGAAAGAAAGTGGAACCGAGGTAATGGAAGAGGACAGCAAAGGGGTAGAGGAAGTTACAGAGGAAGATTTTATAACGATCATAGGAGCAACTATGTAGACAATGAGGTTAGTGATAGAGAATTACACAATAGTGATAGGTCAGGATTAGATAAAGAAATTTGCTTTGTAGGTGAAAGAGATTTTAGTAGTAGCCAAAATGAATTTAATGATAAAATGTTAAGTTTTTTTTGTAGACTCGGGTTGTACGGACCATATGGTGAATGAAAGGAAGTATTTTTCAAAATTTAATTTATTGGAGGAACCAATCAAAATTGCTGTAGCTAAGAATGATAAATTTTATTTGCCACAGGTGTGGGTGACATTCATGTAATTAGTTATGTAAATGATCAAAGAATTAATTGCACAATAAAAATGTACTTTTTGTATCCGAATTGAGAAAAAAATTTGCTGTCGGTAAAAAATTAGAAACTTCAGGTATAAAGGTGGTGTTTAACGAAGGAAAAGTTGAATTAATAGACAAAAATAAAAGATTAATAGGATAGGAAAGAAAATAAATTTATATGAAATAAGTTTTGACATCATTAAAGTAGAATGTAATATAGGTGAACAACAAAACAATGATTTAAAAAATGGCATCAGAGGTTTGGTCATATAAGTTACTCAGGGTTAAAAACGTTAATAAAACAAAACTCCGTAGTCGGTTTAGATGGAAATTTTCAAACAAATAATATTGAATCTTGTGAGTCGGTATAAATGGAAAGATGTGTAGATTACCTTACGGAATGAGACAAAAAGTAGGAGAATTTTAGAAATTGTTCATTCTGACGTATGCGGCCCAATTACTCCATTATCTCATGAAGGACACAAATATTTCGTTACTTTCATAGATGATTTTTCAAATTTTACCATTGTTTATTTAATTAAGAATAAAAATGAAGTTTTTGGTTGTTTTAAGGAATATTTGAAAATGACTCAATCAATGTTTACTTGTAGCATATCAAAGTTAAGGTGTGATAATGGTGGTGAATATACGTCACACGAATTTAGAAACTATTGTAAAGATAAAGGTATTATTTTAGATTATACAGTTCCCTATACACCGCAACAAAATGGCAAAGCAGAGAGAATGAACAGGACTCTGGTAGAACGTGGACGAGCGATGATCAATGATTCAGGCGTACTGAAAGAATTTTGGGGAGAGGCAATTAGAACTGCGGCTTATGTGATAAACAGAGGACCTACTGAAAATTTAAAGGATGTTACACCTGCTGAAGTATGGTACGGAACCAAACCCAATGTAAGTAATTTAAGAGTTTTTGGATGTGTTGGATTTAGTCATATTCCAAAAGAATTCAGAGATAAGTTCGATCCGAAAGGCGAAAAATGTGTAATGCTAGGATATGCAACGAATGGATACAGATTGTTGAGCATTTCACAAAATAGAGTAATTGTTTCAAGAGATGTTAAATTCCAAGAAGACGTTTTTTGGTTTAAAAGGAGATGGCACAAATAAAATGTAACGAAAATTTCGAAGAAGATGAAAGTAGAGTAAATGATACAGAAGAGAATATTCAAGGTGTAAGTGAAGATAAAGATGAAGAGCAGGTAACGAATAATGATGGTGCTAATGACGTTCGAAGAAATAGAAGAGAGATTAAAATACCAACGAGATTTGATGACTATGAAATGTACATGGCCTATGACGCTACAAGTTTTCTAGAAGACGTACCACAAAGTTTTGAAGAAATAAAAGATAAGCCTGATGGAAAACATTGGACAAACGCTATGGACAAGGAATTACATTCGTTAAATAAGAATGACACTTGGGAAGAAGTAGAACATCCAAAAGATACAAAAATACTAGATACAAAATGGGTTTATACATACAAGCCATTAGAAGAGAACGTTGAGGATAAATACAAAGCTAGGTTGGTGGTAAGAGGGTTTGCACAAGATAACTTTAATGAATATAATGTATACTCACCTGTTGCAAAAATAACCACAATTAGAACTTTATTAAGTGTAGGAAATCAATTTTCATTTTATTTTATGCAATTAGATGTTAAAACAGCTTTTTTGAATGGTGTCCTGAAAGAGAATGTTTACATATACCCTCCAATTGGTACTAAATGCAAGGAAAATAGGGTCTATAAATTAAGAAAGTCGTTATATGGTCTTAAACAATCTAGCAGATGTTGGAATGAAAGAGTAAATGAATTCTTGTTAATGTTAGGATTTAAGCGATCAGAGAATGATTATTGTTTATATACTTTAGTTTGTAAGGAAGTGAAAGCTTATTTGTTGATTTATGTGGATGATATTATTTTGTCTGGTCCAGATTTAAAGTTAATACAGTATGTTAAATTAAGATTAGAAAAGGAATTTGAAATTAAAGATAAAGGTCAACTGAAACATTTCTTAGGATTAGAAATAGATTATGATAGGGAAAGTGGAATACTAATAATCAATCAATCTAGATATGTAGAGACTTTTTGCATCGTTTCAATTTTAGCAACTGTAATATTTCAAAAATACCAATTGATCCAAAACTGAAATTAAATTTAAGTGAAACGAAGCAAACTGATAAACCTTTCCGAGAATTAATAGGGTGCTTAATGTACTTGATGTTAGGAAGTAGACCAGACATTTGTTTTTCCTTAAATTATTTTAGTAGATTTAACGATAAAGCGACTTATGAAACATGGAACTACTTAAAGAGAGTTCTTAGATATTTGAAGGGTACTGTTAAAGTAGGATTAGAATTTAAGAGACAAGAAAACTTACCTTTATTTTGTTACGTAGACTCAGACTGGGGAGGAGATATAATTGACAGAAAATCAGTGTCGGGATTCTTGTTTAAAGTATTTGGAAACGTTGTAAGTTGGACAACGAGAAAACAAAATTGCGTCGCGCTCTCTACGACTGAAGCAGAACTAATTGCGTTAGCTATGAAGACAATCAAGGATGTATTGCGTTAGTTAAAAATCCTGCAAATAATCGTCGAGTTAAGCATTTAGATTTAAAGCTCAACTTTGTTCATCAAAAATTTAGAGAAGGGTTCCATTGATATTAAAAGTATCGAAAGTAAACAACAGCAAGCAGACATTCTCACAAAAGGATTGCAAGAACCTTTATTCTCGATCCATAAACAAAGTTTAAATTTAAAAGATTTTAGCGAGGGAGGGTGTTGATATTTATACTCGACACTAAAATCCTTTTAAGAAATACGGCAACGCCGCATTTCGTTTTTAGGTGTGTGCCCATAGATAATTAAGTGATGTAAAATGTATCTGAAAAACGGATGTTGTCGTTACAGATAAAATAGAAAATATTCTTCAAATAAAGTCAAGTTAATAAAGTGAAGTTTAATTAAAATAACAATAATTAACTCCATTGGGTCAAACTTAGTGGCAGAAAGTGGTAACCGAAAGCGAAATTTTATCTCCAGCAACAAATTAGTTAAGCTATTCAACGTGACAATTCTTGGTTCTGTACCAAAATTTAACTCGTTGGATTGGATGAATTTTTTCTTTTAGAGACGTTTTACATTAGACAATTTCTTGAACAAGAAATTCAACAATTTTGGAACAATCTAAATTGTGAAGAATATTGAATCACCCAAAATGTATCTGTTTTATACTCACACTATTTTTGGGGCAAATTAGTGTGGGATTCTGCGCATTGACGTATGTTTAAGTAATTTGACAACTGACAGTTACATGTCGTAATAAGTTCGACGTTAGTTTTGCTTAATCTTCTCCGTGATCTTCTCAATTTTTGTATTAAAACTAATGGATTTAAATTTAGCAAGAGAGTTAATTCAAGCAAATATAGCTGTATCCAGTATTTTAGTTAAAAGAATGTTGAAAAGACAGCTCCAAAATACAAAAAAAAGAAAGACAAGAAGTAAGTGGCAGGCAAAGTGGCTGCAAAGAAGACAGGAAGGACATGGAGTATTAGATATGTTACACCAGGAGCTATTATTGGAAGATCCCGATTCATATAAAAATTATCTTCGTATGAATGACACAACTTTTAAAAAATTGTTATATTCAATAGAAAATAAAATAAAAAAACAAGATACACACTTTCGTCAATGTATACCAGTTGAAAAAAGGTAGCTTTATTAATTTGTAAACTTAACTAAAAATGATTAACCCCTTTTATTTGTTACTCACAGGCTTTCAATTACCCTACGATATTTAGCTTCAGGAAATACATACCGGGACCTAATGTATTCTACTAGGATTCATGAAAGTACAATAAGTTTGATTGTACCGAATGTCTGTGAGAGCATTGTAGAAACACTAATGCCTGAGTACATAAAGGTTAGAAATTGATTAATATCCATGTAGGTTTTAGTACAAATACATATGAGTATATATATTACCCTTTGAATTTTTATTAAGATGCCAGCAACTACTCATGAATGGAAGATGATTGCAAAGGAATTTGACACTTTATGGAATTTTCCAATGTGTATTGGCAGTTTGGATGGTAAGCACATCAATTTTAAAGCTCCTTCGAGTGCTGGGTCATTTTATTATAATTATAAAGGAGCACACAGCATTGTTTTATTAGCATTAGTAGATGCAAATTACAAATTTATTTATGTTGATGTGGGTATAAATGGAAGGATTAGTGATGGTGGGGTTTTCCGGGAAAGTAGTTTGCGAGAAGCGTTGAATAATAATTCATTAAATTTACCAAAAGATGACTACCTACCTGGCACAATTATTAAAGTACCATATGTGATTGTGGAGATGACGCTTTTCCATTAACACATAGGCTTATGAAACCATTTCCACAAAGAGGTCTCTCTGTAGAAAAGAGAATTTTTAATTATCGTCTCTCGAGAGCAAGACGTATAGTAGAGAACGCTTTTGGAATCTTGACAAACCGATTTAGAATTCTGCAAACGACAATAAATTTAGGCCCTGAAAAAGTTGAAATTATAACTTTGGCATGTTGTGTTCTACATAATTTCTTAGCAACAAATGAAAAGAAATATATTGAAACTGAAACCCATCATTGCACATTGGAAAAAATATCACAACAAGGTGGAAGTCGCTGCAGTAATACCGCAAGTGACATTAGAACAATTTATTGTGATTACTTCAATTCACCTGATGGCAGTGTAGAGTGGCAAAATAGAGCAATTGGCATTTTATAATTGTTACTTGATACTGTTGTTCTTATTTGTTATGTATAAATATTTAATAAATATAAAAAAAAACTAATTTTTATTGATGTAATTAGATGTCCATTATTAATCATGAAACTTAATGTAATAAAACGTGTACAACTTAAAATTAATTATATTCTCTAAGGGCGTTTCGAGAATTCCATGAATGGAATATTGCACCTCAATTTTATCACTGTCTGATAATTTTTTCAGTTGAGTAGCAATAAATTCCCCAAAAAGGTCTTCAGCTGTCTTCTCCTGGTTTTTGTTCTGCACTACTGCTTCACTGATCTTCCCTAAGTTTTTGGATACTTTCTCTAACATTATCTACAAGTAACACAAAATTAAAATGATTTGTTAGTTATTATCACACAAATTACCATATCCGGATCAATATTTGGATTTTTTTTGTCAGAATTTTTTCTTTTTCTTACAGGGACGTCTATTGAAGATTGCCGGCTAATTGACCTAGGTGTACAACAAGATCTTTGTGACTCTTCATCAACTATTATTGAATCAGGTGATTTTACGATGGAACCATCATCCTGAATTTCATATTCTCCTTCAGTCTAATAAAATTGAAAGTATAAGTTTATCTGCTACAAATTTGAAGTTTTTAAGTTACCAAAGGTACTTGTACGTCTACAGCCAATAGATCTTGTTCCGAGTTTTCCCATTGGTCTTCAGTATCAACAGAAGTTTTTCGATCAAAAGATGACTTATGCGAACGAATGATTAAGGAATCGTTCAAAAAATGCATTAGGTTGTAATACCATAATGAAGGTTTATAAACCTGTAAAAGAAAATCAGATTGTGCACTTGACAAATTATATAGCTATTGACTTAAGAACTATTGGAATTATTGAAACAAAAACGTCTTCCGGGATTGGACGGCCCTTACGATAGGTGGCGAAACATTGGCAACTACGGTTACCAGTTTAACACAGTCCAATCCCAGAAGACGTTTTGTTTCAATAGCTATTGACTTGTCAATAAATTTTGCTACCTCTTCTTCACTAGTTCCACTGTGCAATGTGGCTAACACCTTCTTGCGCTCATTCGAATACGTCGTACGAAGTCCCAAAAATTTTTTTGTACTTCTGCCTCAGTTATTGTTGGAATTAATGTTCTTAGGCTTTGCGTAATTATATTTAACGCTAAACTCCGCATCTGTTTATTATGGTAATGTTTGTGTTTAACTAAAACAAACAAGGATGTTGAGCATATTGTTCAATAAGCAACGTAACTTGTTCATTTGTCCAACCCATTTCTTCATGTAATAACATCCAATTGTCTTATATATAATTTTAAATTACAAAAATTAACATTACCTACCTAAGCTGTTGTGTTCAGTAGTGTTCAATAACGATTCAATACTATTATCATAACCACACAAAATTTTGAAGTAAAAACGTGCTAGTGCTATAAACAGCTGATAGTTCTCGCTTCGAGTTGTGTGCAGTGCGCATACTCGTAGACAAAATGTGTTGAAAATTGTCTCGGAAATAGAGCAGGTTTTAATTTTTACGACACAATCTAAAAGCCATACAATATTACACTCAATTTGTTGTTTGAAATTACACAATTTAGATTGTTCCAAAATTGTTCAATTTCTTGTTCAAGAAATTGTCTAATGTAAAACGTCTATATAGATAAATTATTATTTTATTAAAATGTAACAGAAGTAAATAAATAAAATAGTAAACTATTTGATTCTCCTTATTAATATGCTGAAGAATGAAGAAAATGGCATTGCAGCAACTGGACAGTATGGTTAAGTTGTGTTGGTGCAATCTACAACTAGTCCTCTTTCTAAATTTAATTGTATTATTTATTATTTTAAATTACTAGTGATTTTTTTATTTAAGGTCAATTTCACTAACACATCTTAGGCAATGGTTAAGCTTAAGTAATGTTTAAAATCTTTGATAAAATTATTAAATCAATAGCAATGATTATTTTTAAGCAATAATTAAGTTTATAGGTTATGTTGGTGAAACAGGGCATTTGAATTTTTAATCATTTGTCGCGGTCTTCAATGATATTTAAAACTGTCTTATCATGGGGAGTTGCCCGGTTCGTCAAATTAAATTTATCCAAAATTACTAGTTTAACATTTTTTAGTTTTCTGACTGAGTCGTCTAGTCAAATTACACTCCAGATTTGTATTTTAGCAAGCAAATATGTGTTGTTTAAATTATATAATTGGTTTTCATTAGAAATTTTACTTGAAAAACTGTCAACCTAAAAAAAACAAGCGTTTACCGCTCTCCACATCGCCCTTATAAGCCAAAATACAATTGCGTTTAAAGTAAAAATGGTTCAAACAAAAGCTATAGACAATAGAATTTCCAAAAACTTTTTTCCCTCAACTTTTTTTGTAAACTTGATATTGGTGGAGATGTTGTTACAACAATTAGTGTTAGTGAATGATATATATCAGAAATTACTTATCGTATCAAAAATAGTTTAAACAAAAACGGCGTATAATTAAACTAAAAACAACTTTTATTAAAAACAAAAATGTGTGAAATGAATATTTTTCTAAATTTTTAAAAATTTGATAATCTTCTCTTTTGGTTTCATAGAATATGCCTAATATCTAATCAGATCTGAGAAATTCTAAATAAGGTCCATGTACAAAAATCGGCCGAGTGGTTTTCTTTATATCTTGTTTAGATACGGACGGACTTCATAAGAAAGATTTTATAAGATGTGGAGTTGAGAGTATTAATCGTCAAATTGCAAGGCACCAAATTTACTCAGCAAAACCTATTGTGAAATAATTAGTAAAAATCATCAAATTTGAATAAAAATAAATATTAAAAAAAAACTAAATTTGAATTATATATAATAAATAAATAATAAATATTTATTAACTTCAGGGCAATTTGTGGCAGAGTTGAAAATACTCTTCAAGGATTACCGTCTCTATACTTACTTAATAAACCTCAAATGTTATCTACAACTTCTTTGGAAACTAGGCATCCTGCAAAAGCGCCCAGTTTTTCTGTGAATTGGATGAATGGATGCAGTGATGTAGAAATAATAAATATGACCATTGGAAAGCCGGAAGTAGGGTTCTCAAGATTATGCAAACAAAACCTTATGAAACGTTTTATAGACATTTGTTGTAAAGCTGAATTTCGTTCTGAATTTAATACGAATCTGCCATTTTTTTACTATAAAGAAAAAGAATCGGCCAGGAGTTACAATGTAAGTAATTGCTAACCATAACACTATTTTGCGTTAGACATGTTTTTTTTAGATTGCTAAAAAACAACTTTTGGAAGCTTCTTCCAAAGCTGGCTAGGGAACTTGGGTAAACAAACCTGAAGAACAAGACCAATTTGTAACGGTCACTGTGAGTTAGGCAACACCCAATGCAAGGAGTCGAGGTGTAAACGCGACATATTCGCGTATTGCTCCTTAACGAAAAGTTTTGGGGATTTAATTCCCAGAATTCAACTTCCGCGTTGTCCTAATTGGCCAATACATTTTCGGTTTCTTCAATTTCCGCCTGGTGACAACAACCATCACGCCGTGCTACATGAAATTAAAATTTGCCTTCATCTGAGTGCTTAATCGTAATTCCGTCAAATTTTCTAGTGGTATGTATAGGACCCTGCAAACTTTCAATGTATAGCAGTGTATTTTTAGCTGGGGAAAGGATTGATTACTCGATTTTCCGAAGTTTATCTTAGGACGGATGCGTGTACTAATTGCTTCTAATGGTCGCTCGATTGCATTCAGGTACGACAAATATTCTTCGTGGCTTCCTCAACGTTACACCGTGCATAATTTTCAGATAAGGCGAGTTACTCCGGGATTAGAGTACTCGGGATTAAAATTACTCGGCTGTAAAGGTTCTTTTGACCTAAACAAAACCAATTACCTGGCTGATTAAATTCATCGTGGGATCTCTTTCTACCTTTTTTGTCTTGGCGCTGCGTGTGTCGCATACTTGGGGTTCGCTGTTAAAATTGCTGAAGTACGGGACATCCTACCGAAATTAGGGGTCGCCGCAGCCGGCATCGACACCGCATATCTGTATCTCCTCCTGTGTGTCAACATCGTAAACCTCTATCTACAACATAAGGTCAGATCTTTCTAGTTATACTACTACGCTGAAAACAAACCATCTCCGGGACGTCACACTGCTACCGAAAACGTCTCAAGCGTAACACCTAAATAAGTACAACTTGTCTTGGCACCTTAAGTGCAGTTAAATATTTGGAACTCGAAACGTATTTGTTCACGTATTTATAATCTTTTTCTGTTAATTCACTACAATATAATTAATTCACTTGTTGTGGCGCATATATTGGCCCAATCTATACACGAATGTGTACCGTAAAGGCGCGAACTTGCTTCATTCACCCACCATTGCCTGGGGATCTTTAGAGTAGAAGTGTACTACCACGGAAGAGCGCTCTTTTGGGGAAACACCTAAATCTCCGATACTTTTTTGCTAAATATTGCAACTGCGAACACTAAATACACCTTCGTATTGTACGGGTGGGGTCACGTCGCCATCTTGTTAGATTATATAACGCCAGTGGCGTAACTCATAAATTAATAACTTGCTATTAATTATATATTGTTTCCTTCTTTTGTGTACGAATATATATAGGAATACGAACGAATACGCTTCGTAGAATTATCTTAAATTGTAAAGGGATATATATTTAAATTGTGCCCTGTTCCTTTTTTTATGGTGTGTTATTAAATATAACGTTTTGTAGGTTACTTGTGTCTCTCTCTCTCTTTATTGTATTTATTGCTCCTTTAATTTGTTACGGTTGATTGTTGCGTCTGTTTCTTTAGTTCGGAAGCAGGTTTGTATCCACGCATTAGGACTATGGCGCCCTCGGTTTAATTCAAGACAGTTCTGAAGAAGCGGTGGATCCTTTTTCTCACCCACGCCCTACTCTTCGGCTGCCGGCAACACTTATCTTTCTTCAATTAACCGTAGCAAGAAATTGGCATCCCAACTTCGGGGCTCGATTTTCTTCTCGTTTCTTTCTTTTTGTGAAATCGGATTATCAGTCAAGGTTGCTCGAGTATTTTTCTTTACTTGTCGTTCGATTCTCTTTGGAAATTTTTATTTTCTCTCTCTCTCTAGTACTTAGTGCTATTGCTTGCTTTCCTTATTACTATCAGTTTGATCAGTAATAGGACATTTACTTAAAATTGTTTTATTATTCTAGGGTTAGTATTTTAATACTGTTTTCTCTTTCTTACTTGTTGTTGTGGGTTCGAGTTTATTCTTTTTTGTATTGGAAGCTAGGAGATTTTATTTAAAATGCCGAAAGTGTGGAAATTCGAGGTCAATCGCCTTAAACAACACGAACTGCGATACGAGTTAGCTTCTAGGGGACTTAGTGCTGACGTTTCGGTGGAGGGTCTTCGGAAACTGGTCCGTAGTGCTCTTCAGCTGGAAGCGGAAAAATCTTTATCCGAAATTAAATACAGCATCGAGTATGAAACCGATGTAACTGCGGTAAATGTCTCTTTAGGGGAGCTTCGTACGTTCGTTGATAATTTCACTGGTGACAGCACAACTTCGGAATTTCTTCGTTTTCTACTCTTTGGACTCATACTATTCGCAGGTGCAAGCTGATGGTTGCCACCTCGACAGAACAAGCTGCCAATAGGAATTCTCTTCTACTTTCTCTTACCGATCTTCATAACACTATTGATTCTATGATCAAGAAGCATCGGCATACTACTTTGGGTTCAGTCAAGCTGTTACTTCTAGTCCTAAATTAACGGTTACTGAGGACGAAGGTGAACCTGACCAACTATCATCGGAGTCTGATGTCGAACCAGAACCAACACCTGTTGCCTCTTGTAGTGCTTCCTACTTTTCTAAATCTGTTGCTACAGCGAAACTAAACTTAACTTTTTCTGGGGATGGTAAAACATCTCTTTCTGAATTTCTTACTCGCTTGGAGGAATTAAGTACGGCTAGGGGAATTTCTCTGACGCAATTGTTTCATGGTGCTCCAGAACTCTTAACTGGAAAAGCTCTTCTTCTCTTCAGGGCTCATCGACAATCGCTGTCTTCGTGGAAGGATGTGGTGCGTTTACTACAATCGGAGTTTCTTCCGGTGGATTACAACGATCGATTGCTGGACGAAATTAAGGCACGAACCATGGGTGCTCATGAGGGGTTTGGGATATACTTGGCTACTATGCAAAGCCTTTTCTCACGGTTGAGTGAACCATTATCGGAACCACAACAGATCCGAATAATCAGGCGCAATCTAACGCCATATTTCCAAACGGCCTTGGCTCTTCATGATGTCTCAACCATCTCGCATCTATTGTCGCTTGGGAAAAAGATTGAGCATAGTCAATTCTTAACCCAATCTTTCAAACCACCACCTACTAGACGCGTGACTTCTTTGCTGGAACCTAACCTAGCTTACGTCGCTCCAGAAACTTCTTCTTTGAATACTTCTTCTTGTTCTTCGGTCTCTTCGACTATTCCTTCTAGGCCTCTCAACTCTTACAGGGGACCTGTACGTTGCTGGAATTGCGGGAATACGGGACATGTTTCTCCTCGTTGTCCAAACCCACAGAACCTTCATTGTTTTGGCTGTGGAAAGGCAGGTGTTACCAAGCCTAAGTGCTCCCAATGTTCGCCGCAGGGAAACGCACGTCAGAACCCTCGGACCGAGTCGTAGGTTCTACTTCTCTCTCAACCTCGGATTCTTCTTTTACTGATCTAGACCACTCTCAGCAATTGTTACTTAACTTTATTTTTGCTAGCGTTCGTGGTGATGAACGACCTTTTCTTAACGTATCAGTGCTGGGCATACCTTTTAAAGCCTTACTGGATACAGGATCTTCTAGGACGATACTAGGAAGTATCGGTTGGCATTTGCTTCAGTCCCTTAAGGTGTCCTTAAAAATCTACTTCGACTTTTTGTAACGTGGCTAATGGTGGACAATGTGCCATTTTGGGTGTTGTTTCTCTTCCGTATACCTTAGAGGGAAAAACCAAGGTAATAGAAACCTTAGTGGTTCCTGAGATTTCTCAAGGGTTGATATTGGGAATCGACTTTTGGAAGGCGATGGCCTTCGTACCAGATTTCAGCAAGGGTCATTGGTCCTTTGGTACTGATGCGGTTGGACATGCGGTTCATTCGAGTGCGCTGAACATCAAAGACGACTTATCAAGGTCGCAACAGTCTTCGCTAGAGGCTGCTATCTCTGCCAGCTTTTCTTTACAGCCATCTGGTCTAGGGTGTACCCAGCTCGTTCAACACAGTATCCATACCAAGGCTGAGCCAATTAAACAACGGTACTATCCTCTATCACCAGTACTATCTCGGATTGTCAATGAAGAACTGGACAAGATGCTACAGTTAGGTGTAGTAGAGCCATCCACCAGTCCATGGTCCAGTCCTGTGGTCTTGGTTAGGAAGAAAGACAACTCCTATCGGTTTTGCATTGACTATCGGAAGCTAAATCAGGTCACGGAACGCAACGCTTATCCTCTGCCGTATATCACTTCTATCTTGGATCGCTTACGGGATGCTAGATTTCTCTCGAGTTTGGACATTCGTTCTGCTTATTGGCAAATTCCTTTAACTCCGGAATCCAAACCGCTTACTGCCTTCACTGTTCCTCATCGTGGATTGTTCAATTTACTAGAATGCCGTTCGGTCTGCATAATTCGCCTGCAACCTTTCAGCGGCTGATCGACCAAATTATCGGTGCAGAGCTGGAACCGTTTTGCTTCGCCTACCTGGACGATATTGTTATCGCGACACCAACTTTCGACGAACATCTTCGAGTACTGGAAAAAGTTCTGAAACGATTATTTGCTGCCGGTTTGACATTAAATCAGGAAAAATGCCATTTCTGTCGTTCGGAGTTGAAATACTTGGGCTACGTTGTGAATAAAAATGGGTTGCTGGTGGATCCAGAAAAGGTGACTGCCATACTTAACATTCCTATACCGACCACGGTCACCGAAGTGCGACGCGTGATTGGCATGGCTAGCTGGTATCGCCGTTTCATACCGAACTTCGCTTCTCTTACTTCTCCTTTATCTGCTCTTACTCGAAAAAATGCTTTGTTTGTGTGGACACCGGAATGTCAATCTGCTTTCGTTTCTCTTAAAGAACACTTAGTTTCTGCTCCTATCCTGACTTGTCCTAATTTTTCTCTGCCATTTGTTGTTCAAACTGACGCTTCGGACTTTGGAGTGGGTGCGGTCCTTAGTCAGGAATCGCCTGAGGGGAAAAGGTTATCAGTTACATCAGTCGCTCCTTAACTAAAGCGGAGAGGCGCTATAGTACTACGGAAAAAGAATGTATTGCAGTTTTATTCGCCATTCTTAAGTTCAGACCGTATATTGAGGGCTCTCACTTCACCATCATTACTGACCATCACTCGCTGGTATGGCTTAACCGTTTGCAGAGTCCGTCTGGTCGTCTTGCTCGTTGGTCCTTACAACTCCAAGAGTATGACTTCACCATCAGACATAGGAAAGGCAAAGACCACGTTGTGCCAGATGCGTTATCTCGTGCTGTTCCTGCTGTTGGTGATGAAGCTGAAACCACCTCTCCTCATCTTGATTCCTTAGCTGTTCCTTCTTCTCTTGGTCTTGACTTACCTACTACAAATAAATGGTATAATAACTTACTGAATCGTGTACTCACAACACCTCACAAGTTGCCTCATTGGTCTGTCGATAATAACATCTTATATCGCAGAGTGACTAGTTCTTTACCACTTCTATGGTGGATCCGAATGATGAATGGAAGTTAGTCGTTCCGGCTGAACAAAGGAGACGCATCATTCAGGAGAACCATGATCCTCCAGTTGTTGGCCATGGTGGAGTAACTAAGACAACCGCAAGAATTCTGCAACATTATTACTGGCCTCGATTACGTGCAGACGTGGCTCGCTATATCCGCCGTTGTTCTACTTGCTCTTCCAATAAGGTATCTCAAGCAGCTCCTCCTGGAATGTTTGCTCCTCGTGCTCGTCCTACGGGACCGTGGCAAACTTTATGTTGCGATATTGTTGGGCCGCTTCCTCGTTCTTCTAAAGGCAATTGTTACGTGTTTGTGGTTGCCGATTGTTTCTCTAAATTTGCCCTTTTCTTTGCTATGCGTGTTGCTACTGCTGCTGCGGTTACTAAAATCCTGGAAGAACAGGTGTTTTTACTATTTGGAGTGCCGCAGTACCTTATTTCTGACAACGGAGTACAGTTCCGCAGTCGTGAATTCACTCAAATGTGTGAGAACTATCATT
The DNA here is from genome assembly GCA_030710515.1 of Abscondita cerata. Lineage (NCBI taxonomy): Eukaryota > Metazoa > Arthropoda > Insecta > Coleoptera > Lampyridae > Abscondita > Abscondita cerata. The sequence goes on from JALBCR010000819.1 coordinate 279,920, forward strand.
GCACCATCCTATATACTGCCAAATACCATCCGCAAGCAAATCCGGCTGAACGGATAAATCGCGTTCTTAAGACCATGATAGCGTCTTATGTTAAGGACAACCAGCGGAAATGGGATGTGAAGCTCCCTCACATTGGATGTGCAGTTCGTTCGGCGAAACACGAAGTGACTGGATGTACCCGTACTTTGCTCTATTTGGTCGTGAACATGTCATCTCTGGCAATCTCTTCAATAAATCACGTCTTGAACCAACTGACTCAGAACCTGATCATAGTGTGCCTACTCGACGTTACGCGGCTATCCAGGAATATATACTTCAACGCCTTCGGAAAGCCTATGAAACTACACGAAATAGGTATAACTTACGCCGCCGACATGTCAAGTATAACGTGGGTGATCTGGTGTGGCGTCGTAACTTCCAACTATCCGACGCTTCGAAGCATTTCAATGCGAAACTCGCACCTAAATTCTTAGGCCGTTCACGGTGAAAACTGTCGTGTCTCCCTGGACGTATGAACTAGCTGATTGTTTAGGAAAGTCACTAGGTACGTGGCACGTGAAAGACCTTAAGCCAGCACCTCTCTCGAATTCGGAAGAGGCTAATGCTGAACTTGCTGTGCTGGAGCCTAATTGTTTAGATTACTCTTTACTTTATCCTAGACGGAAAAAGCGTCGTAAACTTGCTTGTACTGCCAGCTAGAAGACACGGTTCATGACTGGATTTCTACTTGGACGACTTATTTTACTTGACTATTTATTTTGCTGATTTTATCATATCTGTATTATTTTTCCACGGGTTCCTAACGAATTGGCTCTT